>BTHU01000021.1:45840182-46068781 GCA_036184795.1 Tokudaia tokunoshimensis | reverse complement strand
ACATTGCTTCTTTTTTCCTCACGAGCTACAGGTAAAATAGTTCTGTAACTGTTTTAAAACTTTGTACAGGGAGGGTATACTAAATAGCTGAATAACAGTGTGTATCAAGTTTCTTACGATTAGAAAGAGAATTACAAATTAACAAGAATGCTTACAATAAAATCTGTGGAGTTAGAGTTCAATACAATAGTAATGAACTCAATGTTTTGCTTAGTATTCACATACATATATGTATATTTAAATAGAATAAATGTATTCAAATAGATTATATGGAAAAATATTATAAGATGTGTTATAATGATAACACACATATAGTAGTTAACTCCTACTGACCAAGCTCAGAGACAATGAAACCCCTTAAAGCAATAGGCACACATTCCACCTGGATCTTGGTTTCTAGATACTTAGTTACTATATACCTTGAGAAGGTAATTAATCTAGAACTGGGGCAAGAAACATACATGTGAACAATTGTATAGTACCAGAAAATAAAGAAGTACTTAGATAAAAAAAGGATGAAGGCGTGTCAAAAAATATTGGAATCAATCTGAAAGAACTGCTAATGATCAAGACTCTTAACAATTTAAGCAACAAAATAACTAGGAAACCATTAGTCAAAGTATAATATAATCATACATAAGCCCATACTAATGTAAAGAAATAAATACAGAAGCAAGTAAAGATCAATCTTCCTATAATGTAATCCTAAATTATAAAGCATATACTGTGCATTATTATACAGTTATGTTCTATACACACATAGATGTGTGTTTCACCTTAGTAGTTAGACCTAATCTTTTCATTTACTTTGTTCAGGAATGGGTTTAAACTTGGTGACTCACTTTCAAAGAACACAACAGGGAACTGAGAAGATGATGGCTTTACAGTTGTGAAAACTGCCTGACAAAGGCTACCTCAACTGAATGATAGGGCTCCTGCCAGTGACAGTATGTGACTGTCATCAGATATGACAAGAAGCACGTTCCAATTCTGTGGGTTTTCCCCAAAAGCCCACAACTGTGGTCTAATCATAAGAAAACAGCAGATAAACCCAGATTGTGGGACATTTTACAGGATATTTACTCAGTCCTGAGCAAGACTGATGCAAGGTCAGAGTGAACAGATATTTTATGAAATTGTCACAGGTTGCAGAAAATTGGGAAGGCCTGATAAACCAAATGCAATTTGGCTCAATGTTTCCAAAGCTGAAAAACGGTGGAGGAAAAGTATAATCTGTACTTGGTTGGCAGTAACACACCTTTGTTAATTTCTGTCTTTAGACTAGACTACAGTGATACACGATGTTGGCATTGGGGACCTGGCATACAAGCAACTTCCTACACCATCTCTGCAACTTTTCTGTAAAGATAACTTGTTCCAAAATTTAAAGTTTGTGCAAGAAATCATTATTTTCAAGAATAGACCATCTCTGCAAAGTACATTAAGAGCAACTATCACCATGCCATTGAATACTAGATGTAAGGTATAACACACTCTAAGTTTTCTGAAATGATTATTATTTTTAATTTTATTTTATTTCTGTCTGGTTTATTAGAGGGGTCAGTGTGTGTGTGTGTGTACATGTACATGCACTATACCCTACACGTGTGAGTCAGTTTCCTTCTGTCACTTTGTTGACGAAGGGCATCTCTTTTTTCTGCCACATGGTATGGTCCTAGTTAGCTGGTCAACAAGATTGCAGAAAATTCTCCAGTCTCTGACTCCTATGTCATTGTGGTGTGTGCTGGTATTACGGACACATACATCTGACATTTCACAAGGGTACCAGGGAATGAACTAAGGCTGTCCTATCAGGTTGGCACTTTTATGCACTGAGCTACCTCACCAGCCCCATGGTTGGTTAATTCTTCTTAAGATATTGAACTCAAGTGATCGACTGTAGATCCTTACTGGATGTGTGTCACATGCCAGGAACTGTTCAAGGGACTGTGGATGCACTGGAAAACAAGATACAGTTTCTGTCTCCAAAAACCTTCTAATATAGTTGGGGAAAGACACAATAACTCAAAATAAAACACAGAGTGATATGTGCTGTGTAAGAAGTCATTTTTAGATCACAGGTAGGCGCCTAAGAGACAAATTCATGTGAGATAGAGATAGCCCACAGAAAGGAAGAGATAGCCCCCAGAAAGGGAATGTGCCTAGATGTGTCTTATGGCGTCCAAGGACTCCAGAGAAAAAGTAAAAGTCACCAAACGTCATCTAATAGTATCAAGTACATTTGAGAAACACAGGTCTAATCGAATCAGCCCTCTGAATGGCCTTCAGAATTTTCTGTTCCTCTCAGGATCAAGACTAATTGGTTACATGTGTGATAGTTAATTTTCTGTGTCACTTTTCTAGGCTACAGCTCCAAGTTACTTAATCAAACACTAATCTGGATCACTCTTCCTTCCTTCCGTTCCTGCTTAACACCTACTCATCCCAGAGCTTGGCTTGCTTCCTCAGGGAACTTTCTCAGGCTCCCAGCTTAAACTCACTCAGCAGAACCTTTCAAGCCTCCTCACAGTTCCCCTGCAGAAGCCAGGCAAGTTGCAACGTGAGTGTTTCAGCACGGAAGTCCCATGAAGGCAGGAGCTGCATCTTCTTTGACTTTTTATTTATATATTTTTTTAATTCTATTCCTTGGCATAGTGCTTAGAGCATGAAAGTCTCCCAGGATTTGTTTAATGAATGTCAGTCAGATGAGATGAGACCAGAAAACAGCTACAGCTTCAGAAGTTCTTGCCAGGTAGAATTCGGTGACCCAGTCCTTTTGATGACTCATCAAGTTGAAACTGGAGGTTAAAAAAGGGGAACCTGGGGAGGCAGTCAAAGCAAGTGGAGAGAGGGGATGTACTTACTGGAGACAGAAATGTCCCTGCAGATGGGCTGAAGGCGGTCACCTGTGGCTACATCCCCTCATGTTGACACTGACTTCAAAAATACCCACCTGTCTTTTACCCCCAAACTGGGGTTTATGTAATAACATTTCCCCCACACATTCTGGAACTCTGCGAAGCACCTTTCTGGGGTCCTATAACACCAATGCTAGGCTATTTAAACAGGTGAAATGAAATACAGATATATTCTTACCACATGTATTTAATTTTCCAAGTTAATTTTCTACTTATTCTCGAAGAGCCTCATACATGCATACAGTACACTTCATATTCACCCCTACTCCCCTGCCCTAACTTGTCCAGATCTGTCCTCCCATATCCCCCTCCCAAACTTCACATCCGATTTCTTTATAACCCACCGAGTCCTGTTAGTGCCTGCCTATATATGCACACGTATGCAGTGCATGCATCAGCATGGGCAAATCTACCAGGGACCACTCCCCCTGAGGAAGGACTGCTTCCTCCCCACCCCAGCAGCCATCAACTACCAACAGTCTCTCAGTGGGGTGGGGGGCTCCACAGGCCCCTCCCATCTGTGCTGGGAGGTTGATTGGCTCAGTCCTTCTGTAGATCTTGTGCAGCGGAATACAGCTGCTCCAAGCTGTCCAGAAGTTAGTAACAGTCCTGCCATGTCCAGAAGATGCCGTTTTGTTCCCAGTTCTCCCTGGCCTCTGGCTATTATGATCATTCTACTCCCTTTTCCAGGATGTTCCTTAAGCTTCAGAGCATGAGGGGCTATGGTCTAGCTGTCCTATGAGTGACAGAAAACTTATCCTCTACACCTTTGACAGGTTGTGAGTTTCAGCATTAACCGCTATCCTACTGAAGAATATGTTTCTCTGTTTAGGTCCAAGACTTGTACTGATCTGTAAATATAGAGATATGTACTTAGAAAACCCATTTTGAAACAATGTCCAATTAGTAAAATCATAGTTCTAGGCTCTTTCCTGTAGCCCATAAGCTCCCCAGACACGAATTTTGGCCATATTTATTATACCACATGTGTTTTCTTTAGGAGAGTGGATCTTAAGTCCAATCAGAAGCAGTTGGTTACCCTGTTAATGTGCTACTACTGCACCCCACGGGCCCCTTATCTTGTCAGTGCCTGTGACCTCAGAAGACTAGGTGGATATTTCTATGTGGCATATTCAAGGAAGAATGAATACAAGAGAGACCATATAGCACTTAAGAAATGTTAACAATCGTTATGGCAATAAAATTGTACATTTCTAGATTCTTTCACCAGTGTGAGGGAGGAGAAAGGAACCGGACAACTTGCCACATCATCCGTAAGGCTGGAGCAACAGACTGAGTATCAAGAGCAGGAGGAAGAAAATCTCAAAAATAAACTATGAGAACTCTTTGAGTAAGCAGTCAGGACAATTTAGGGATGCAACAAAAATAGGAGACACAATTTGTTTAAGAAAGGAAACATAATTTTCAAAGGGAAAATATAAGCACAGAGATTAATATTATCCCGAAATGTCAACTAGAGCGAGTCAGCAGATGACCTGGAGTCCTTGTGTTATAGTTTAGGAAGGAAAATGGGCTAAGAGAAGAGGATTGGAGGTCATCAGCCTAGGGGGCACACCCGGAGCCTATGCCTGTGTGCTCCCATGTTCCATAATCCTCAGCTTTCGTGCTGCCTTTCAGGACGATTTTCTTAAAAATATACCTAAATCGTTTTCATGTATTGAGCCTGACTGGTTTAATAGTACCATGATGTGTCCCATTTTACTGGTAGTATTAATAATTAAAAATGAAACCAGAACTCGCTAGCATTTGATATATTTATTTGGGCTTTCACTATATATTGTTAAATATTGATCCCACTCACACCAATGGACAAGACTGGCTGCAGATCTTATAGAATCACCTTTAAGCCTTTAGATACTATCCTAGGTGGACCACTGTCTCTGAATGAATTTTCAAAACACAAAAACATTTGCAGAGACAAAGACAACCAAAGACTGTGCAGCTGGAGATGTCATCTGTGGCATCTAATTTTGACCAAAGTAACTCCCTAGAGTCTCTCACTGGAGAGAGAGAAAGAGAAAAGGGAAGACAAAGGAAGAGACAATCATGGCTAAAGAGACAATCAGGACACAGTATGCCATCGCAGCTGGGGCAGGGGAGGGCCAAAGTGCACAGCTGTCCCTAACTAGATCTAAAAACAAGCTTGAGCCAGATGGCAGGGGGGAAATGGAAAGAGATAAGGGAAGTATGGAAAGGCACTGGTGGAGTCTGCCCAGAAAGTGACAGCCAGTGTGGAGTCGGGGAGAGTTCTGCCTAAGTAAATCGTGACTTAGCAAGCACCATCACAAGTGTCCTCAGAAGAGATATTTCCTGAAAAGGGGACTGTTTGGAAGAGGGTCAGGGGTTGTTGGCAGGTGAAGGGGGGGATACTGTGTGACTCCCCCTTATGACCTGGCCTGATTTCCTTCAGGCACACAACTGTGATTACCACCAGAGTCACTTCCAGAAGGTAGTGAAACTTGCTTCCTTTGGCCTCCATGCTATCTGGCACATTCCATGTGTGACTTTCTTCCCTCTGCCACCCGCCGGGTGGATTGCACAGGCTTCCCTTTCTCTGCTGCTCTTCGTCTACAAGGAACGTCTCTGGCTTCCCAGACCTTCTCTCGAGCACTCTCTCCGCTGGCCACCTCTGATGTGCTTTGGCTTCCTCACATGTTCAGGGCTGTGAAAGATTTACTGTCTCATCAAGCTCTGCCCTTGAGCGCAGACGTGCATGTCTATTACATCACTTCTTGGGTGATTTACTAACCTAACTTGTGTAAGATTGAACTGTTATTTTCTCCTGCAGACTCATGTGTTTAACACTGCCTATCAATGAGTAAACCTCCATTCAGCCAGGTATTGGTTAGCTACCTTTCCATTGGGTACTTTCCCCAAGTACCCTGGATTCTCCCCACCACCAAGTCACACCCTACTGTTATTTCTTATTTAGATATTTTTATCTTCCACTAGGCCTTAAACTCCATAATAGAAAGCATTATCTGTTTTGTTGGTGAACGTATTTCTATTACCCAGCCTGGTATTGTTATATGTTGAATAAATGATTAATAGTAGCGAGTTTTAGATCTGTACTCATCAGCAAAACTCATCAAATCCTATCTCTATCAATGACATCTCCTTAGAGAATTAGAAAGACTTCCAAAGGTCCATCATTTTAGATAACCATGACAGCTGCCGCATCTCAGCAATGCTCATTTCCTAAGAAGGGTACTCCCAACAAGAAACATAAAGAATTAATGAATGTTGGCCAGAGAGGTGGCTCAGTGGTTAAGAGCACTTGGTGCTCTTACAGATTACCTGGGTTTAGTTCCCAGCACCCACATTGTGGCTTACAACTGCCTGCAAATCTGCTTCCAGTGAATTTGAAGCCCCCTTATGGCCTCTGGGGACACCAAATGCCAGTGCCCATCATGCATGGAGGCAAATACTCATACACGTAAAAAATAAAAATAAACGTTTAGAAAAAAAAGAATTAATGAATCCCTCTTTTGGTATCTAAGTACATGGGGGAAGCATGTACCCTAACCCTAACCCTAAAATAAAAAAATACAATTTAAAGTTAATAAAATAAAAATTTAATGTTATGTATCCTTGAAATAGACCATATCAGGACTACTCCCTGATTCGGTATTTACAAAACTTGATCATATATGGGAATCATCTGGACTGCCTTGGAAGCACAGATGTCTAGCCTGACCCCAGGGTTTTCTGACTCAGTCTGTCTGGAACAAGACTGCAAAATTTGCATTTCTAGCAAGCTTCCAGGTGTTGCTGCTAACAACGATGATCAAGGCATCACAACCATGAGAACCACTGTACTGAACATCTGACTCATTACTCAAGCAAACAGAACGTCCACTGGGGTAGGAGCAGTTCTCTGAAGCTGGCAGACAGAGGTCTCAGCACTGGGCAGGAAATTCACATCCAGGAAACTTGCACAGGGATCAAAGAACCTCCATGAAACAAGACTGAACACAGTTAGCAAGGCCCTTGTGTGGAGGCTGAAGTCTCCCAAAGCAACTGGGTCAGTAGGGAGCATCCACTTAATGCAGCTCTGCGTGAAAAGGACACCATGGGTCCCAGTGTACCAAGTACAGTGTCTTCGTTCTTCCATCAATAACTCTTCACTTTACCATTGGGTATCAAGATCCTGCTCCCAACCTTTACTCAAACTTAGATCTGCTCAATTAGCGTGTGCCACACTCAGTCCACAATGATTGGCGCAGAGCTGCCATGAGATGTAAACTAACTAACTCAGCCGAAATCAGCCCTAGATGCCGTTGAACCCATTGAGACTAGAACTAGCCCTGTCCTCTGGGATTGCCAAAGCAAAGAGATTAAAAACTGGGGGTTTTAGTTGCCATTGTCATTACAAAACATGTGTGTGTGTTGTAATGCCGGAGACATTACCGTCACCTGTAGTCAGCAGGGTCTCTGAGTTAGACTCTAAACCTTCAGATGGGTTTGTGTCTCACCACTGAAAATCTTGACTGAAATAAGAGAGGAATTTTGCTAACCAATGCATGTACAGCTCTAGTCTAAGATGACTAAGTAACTAACTCGTCTAGAAATTTCTCTCCAGATGGGGCAAAACCTTCTAGGTGCACCACAATTCCAGCAATTACAATTTTTGTTAATGTCATTTTATTTACTTATTCTAACTCTTTGTACTGTACCTCTGGCCTGCTGCTTGCCTTTCTTTCCCTCCTGTGTGATTTCCCTGAATGGAGGAACTGTACTCTTTGTAACAGTTTCCCCTCCAGGCATGTGCAGTGGCTAGCTCATAAGAGACTCTAGGCATACACCCATTTTTTAAATATATCAAAAATTAGCCTCATTAGTGTGTACCCCCAAAAAAGGGAGTTTTAAAAGAAAGACCCAGGGGGCAAAGCACACAGGAGCTCACACTAAACCAGTAGTCAACTTCAGAGTCAAGTAAAACCACGAAGCTCTAGAATGAGTCCCTTCTGGCCCAGATCCTAATTTCCACAAGAAGTTTTGCCAATTTCTCTTTTTCTCTGAGAAATCATTACAAAGCAGGGGGGGTACCAAAGAATGACGGCTGAGCGCGATGACTCCCACATCAGTCCAGTTTCCTCTTCCCCAAATTAATTTCCAGAAACTCTGCCACATCATGCAAGGAGAAGCCCCTGGTTCTAACTCAAAGGACAGTCCAGAAGGCTTGGGCAAAGCCATGAGCAGCTTCTTGTTGACAGCTTTTGGTGACAAAGAGCTTCCTGCTAGAGGACTCCCAAATGCTTAATTCATGGGAAAGGATTTGGGAAACCAAACCAGAAAGGGTGTGCAAGTTGTCTCTAACACAGTTTATCACTCCAGTCTTTGTCCTGCTGCTTCCTGGAGAGTCCGTCCGGATTCACAAGGCACAGCTATAGCCACTGGACGTCCTTCTAACAACTGGTCCTGAGAAAGTCCGCCTTTTGGACATCAAGGGACCTGCCCTGGAAGAGAAATAGCAGTAGCACAGGTGGCGCCGCCTTTTCCAGTCCTTGTGGATCAGAAGGTTAGTGGTGCCTCTGAGTCTACCCCAGACTCTTTACTGCGGTTCATATGCTAGCTCACGGGAGAGGCAGTGAAGTTCACTAAAACAAAACATAACCTCAAACATCCAAAGCAGCTGGTGGAAACTGTGAGTGTTTCCAAGGGGCTGACTTATCTAGCTGAGTCAAATAAGTGTGAATGCTTCAAACAGGCACGAGATCTGAAACAAAATTGGGTGTTTATTGAGCACTGTCTCTCTTGATTCCTTTTCTCCTTTGCTGGACATGAAACTTCTCCTTAGCTTTATCTTGACAAGGGAAGCCACCAATGACAGAAATTTGACTTTCTGGGAACTCCATTATAAACTGTTTATTTTCCTAAATAGAAAAAGTCATATGTGTTTCAGAAGACATTTAGAAAAATGAAAAATCATAAAATAAAGTGCTTATAACCTCAGCGCTATTGCCTCTATGTTGTTCTTCACACACACACACACACACACACACACACACACACACACATGCACATGTGTGCACACACACAGAAACACTCATGCACATGCACACATACTCACACACACTGACATATTCACATGCACACACTCTCATACACATGCATACATGTACCCACACACACATGCACACATGTACCCACACATACTCACACACATGCACACACACTCACATATATACATGCACACATACTCACACATACATGTACCCACACACACACAGAGAGATGCACTCACATACACACCTACATATACACACACACTCAGATATACACATGCACACACACTCACACATACATTTACCCACACACACACACTAATACACAGAGACATACAGAAAGAGAGAGACACAAACACATACATGTACACAGACACTCATATGTATACATGCACACACAGACACACACAGACACACACACTCACACTTGAAGCCTATCAAATCTAGATCTAGAGGAATAGATGTATTGGCAAAGATATCTCTGTTAAAAATCATTATTTTTGTCTCATTTTCTACCTATCACATTCTTATAGCCATTTTCCCACATCAATATATTCAACATTGTTGTGTCTACCTAAGATTATACTAAATGGACACCATAAAATATTTAGCCACTCCCAGTTGTAATTGCTATGGGTATTTCTAATTTTCTGCTATTATCAAAAATATGAGTGAAGATTCTTGTTGATAAATCTTTGTGCATTGTGGGAATTTTTTTCACACACTTCTGGCTAGTTACGCAGCAACTGAAGGATCACAGGCCTTCCTAGGTTTGTGGAAGTTGCTTTCCATCAACTTAACTGTCTCTTCAGTTCACAGTACAGAAGCATTAAAAGGACTGTTTAAAATGTATGACGAGAAAAGAAGTCTAGTAAAATAACTGAGTAGAAAAATTAAGAATCTTTTTGGAAAAGGGAAAAAATAACACGAAGTTACATAACAAGGTATTTAGCTCGATGAACTTGGATGCTCAAAACTATCTTCCAGGAAATTCATAAATTTGAGTCATGTGTAGCAGGTTCCATAATTATAGTGGACTCATGAAAATGTTTCTACTCTTTCCTATTTTTTAATTTTAAGAATGAAATGATCCAAGAAGACTCTTAAAAGACATTATTCTCTCTCATTCTGAGTTACTGTCCCATCAGAAAGCAATCGCTTCTGAACTGGCGTGAAGCATCTAGCTGTTCACCGATGAATCACGCCCTCAAACCATTCTGGGATATGGCTAACAGGGAAGCTTGCCTCCCGCCAAACTCGAAAAATGGTGGTGAACTTTAGGAAAATCATTATCCTGAAGGCCTTCAGTGGTTTAAGAGAGCGTCCCTTAGTAGTTATTGCACTCTGTGACCTCTGGAAAAAGTGTAAGCAGCTCTGCATACACTCTGCCCTGCCAGTTTCCCTTACAAGGCTCCTTCTCTCCATCGCGGCTGAATTGAAAACAGTCAGGCGAGCTCCGCTAATCGGCAGCTGCTTGCAATTAGATGAAGCATTTAAAACCAGTCTCCAAACTACCTTCCCAACTGCCTAGCCCTTCTGCGATGAGCAATACACCGTGACAACTTGCCAGAATGTTTAGCTTATCTCCATCTCTGGTGGTTTCTATAACCTTCCTCCTTTTCTCCAGTCTTCCCACACAGCGTCTGACTTGTCCAGTTCTTCTTGTTGACTTAGAAGAATACAAAAAAGGCGGGATTAGTTAAAACCAGGTTGAGCTGCTTTGGGCTAAGATGGAAAATTCTACCCAGGCGATTATTAGAGGCAGATATATCTTGATCGCTCCCGAAGAGAAAGGGGGGTGGGGTGGGGGTGGGGAAGGGGTGCCCTTTCCCTTTCAGCTCCTTCTCTTCTTGGGTTTCTAAACAGCAGACTGGAAGGTTCACAGTGGTTTTCTCTTTTAGGGTGATAAAGCAAACAAGAGGTACTGGGCTTTTTGTCAGCGATTTCCAGTTTCCATAACCAAAAATACAGCCACTTTCTCTAGCAGAGTAAATGGCGGGGTGTTTCCTTCACCAGGGAAGAAACTGAGCGTCAAAGGTCACACAGATGGTGGGTGAGCATGGACTGAAGCCACCTCTCCTGCCTTTCGGTCCTGATCTCTTCCTGGATGCCAATTGTCTTCTCTAGTGGGGAAAAACAAATCTTCAGACAGCTCCACATGATGGAATATTCTTCACCAACCTCTCCTCAGTGTGGGAAAAAAAGGCGTGTAGACCGGCCCTCAGCCCTTCTCTTCGTGGGGCTTAAGGCAGAACTGATCCACAAACAAACAAGTAGCTTCTCCTCCGCAGTTGTCTTTCCAGGGTGCCACGGTGTGTCACCTACCAGAGATGCTCCGTGCCCATAACCATCTCTGCCATTCTATTCTTGTCTCCTGGGCCTGCGATACTGATCACTCCCTTGGTCTCTCTGGTTGCACGAGGCACAGACAGAGAGGCAGAAAGGGAAACTGTGAGAGAAGCAGAAAGGTGAACTGGAAGGAAGGGAGCAATTTTGCCTTCTCAGAACTGCAGCAAAATGAGCTGAGACAGGAACGTCAGCCCCCTGCCTCAGTTCTCCCACACACACAGCAGGTCTGTTCCCCAGCACGCTACTTCCTGAAACCAATTCCTGTTTCCTCCTAACTCCAGTGGCTTCTAGAATTAGAAGTACATATTATTTTATATGAAAACAGAAGAGAAAAGAAGGCCAGGGAGAAGAGAGGGAGGCTGCAAATCCTAGCAAAAAGCAATTGCACATGCGCGGCCGCGTCATAGTGAGACTCATTATTTTAAAGGCTAAATTTAAAGATATTTAAAAATGGCAGTTCTGCTGAGGATCCTCTTAGGCCTCTAATGTGGAATTCCCTTCGCTCCCCAGCTCCCTACGTCCTACTGATTATTGAACAATCACTTTTCTATGTGTTTGGTTTTTTTTCTGAACAGGATCTCACTATGTAGCTCTGACTGGTCTCTCTAACTCAGAAATGTACCTACTTCTACTTCCCAAGTGCTGGAATTAAAGGTGCGTGTCACTTTTGTGCCTGGCTAACACCCATTTCTTATAGTAGGTTTCTTAGCTATCACATTCATTCCCTCCTCTACATTCCTACATTTTCTACATTTTCTACCTACAGATTTTGTCCTTTCTCTGATCTTAACATAGTATGCATATACACTTTTCCTATGGCTGAAGGTGGCCTTTCATATGTGCAATGGCCCTGTTACATCTAGAAAACACCGTTCCTCTACTACCTCTGGCTTTTACACTCTTTCAACCCCTCTTCCACAATAATTGCTGAACTTTGGAGGGAGGAGTCCCATTTAGGGCTGGCACACCACAGTGTCGTGTTACACATGAACTCGTAGTGGCTGTGATCACATGCACAGAACTGGTTCAAGATCAAGCCAGAGTCCCAGCATGGATGGGAAGGGGCTCACAAACTCATACCCTAGCTGA
This sequence comes from Tokudaia tokunoshimensis, assembly GCA_036184795.1. Lineage (NCBI taxonomy): Eukaryota > Metazoa > Chordata > Mammalia > Rodentia > Muridae > Tokudaia > Tokudaia tokunoshimensis. The sequence continues at coordinate 46,056,396 of BTHU01000021.1, read as the reverse complement.
GGAGCTATTGGTGGCTGCGGGAAGAGGAAGAGTGTCAGTCTTCCACAGTGATGTGGCCCTGATAGACTGCCCATTCTGCCATGGAGGTGCCTACACCCACGCACATATTGGCAGCAATGGCTTGTTTTTGTTGTTTTTTTTTTTTTTTAAGTATTCATGAAACTAGGATGGAAAGGTAGTGGGTAGAAATGGGAGGAGTTAGGGAGAAGGTAATGGGATGGATTTGACCAAAACACACAACATATAAGAAAAGTGTATGGAATTCTTAATAAAACAGGAAAAATTCTAATCTTTCTAGGAAGAACACATATCTGATTCATTTTCATATCTTTCTTGGTTTTCAATATATAATTTCATATAATGTTTCCTTAGCAAAGTAGATTTTTCAAGAATGAATATGGCTGTTTTATTTACAATTCAGTGGAGAAGTATTTTAAATGTGTAACTAAGAAAGAGAGGGCATGTAAGAGATGGGTAACTATATGAGCAAAATGCCCATGACAGAAAAGTATAGGGCTCATACATTCAAGGTATGTTACCATTGACATCATGGGTTTAGATGCCAGACAGGATGGAAGTGACCTGGGCTTTATATTACTGGAAATGGAGAGTCATACCACCATGATGGACTTAAAGAATCGCTGGTTTTCTGTTATGTGAACATCTATCACTGGGCTGGAGGGGTAGGTCTGTGGTAAAGAGCCAAGAATGGCTCTTGCAAAAAAATCAAGTTAGGTTTCCAGCACCTGCATTGGATGTCTCACCTATAACTCCAGCTCCTCTGGCTTCAGGGGGCACCTGTGTTTGTGTGTGTGTGTGTGTGTGTGTGTGTGTGTGTGTGTGTGTGTGTGTACAATTTGAATGATACAGAGGGGATTAGTGTGGTCCTTGCACACAAATTCATGAAGTGCTCCATATTTCTTCAAGCACAACGCTTGCACCTAAAATTTGGAAAAGAGGGAAACAGATATGCTAACAGGGAAAGGTGAAAGCTTGTTGGCCTCAGCTATAGAAAGAGCACCACAGGCAGCTTAGGAATGCTGAAAGCAGGAGAAATGGTCTTCCCCCGGCATGAGACCCAGAATTGGTTGTCTAAGACCAAGTGGTTAGCCCTGAAATCAAATCAGATACATACAAGTAACACTAAAGAGACTGAGGAGGGTGTGTGTGTGTGTGTGTGTGTGTGTGTGTGTCTGTGTGTGTGTGTGTGTCTGTGTGTGTGTGTGTGTTAATAATAAAGAAAAAGAGACCATGATTTTAAGAAACAGCAAAGAGGCACATGAGAAGGACTGGAAGGGGCAAAGGGAAGGGAAATTATGTTATGATATTTGACTAGTAAAAATAAGTTTAAAAATTATATTATATCTTGGGAGTGGATCAAGTACTGCTCACTTGGGGAACAGGGCTAATAATCACCTGTAACTCTAACTCCATGAGGTCCTTTTGGCCTCCAAAAACATGTGCACTCATGTGTACTTATTATGATACACAGATACTCACACAGACACAAAATTAAAAATAAAAATGAAGTTTTTAAGTGTGCGTCATCTTCTTGAGGGGGTAGCTCATTGGTAAGAGTGTTTGCTTAGCCTGCAAAAGTCCAGAGTTCGAGTTCAAGCACTGAAATAAGAAAATGTTCATATCTCTGATGACAAGACAAGAGAATACCATGCTATGAAAGCACAGCATCCAGCTTTCTGCTGTGGGTACCATTCGAAAGAGCTGCTTACTGTAGTCTAGAATTTATGTGTTCCAACCCAAAGTGAATGTATTACAATCTTGTACCCCAGGTGGTGACATTAGTAGGAAATGATGGAACTTATTATAACTAAGAAGTATCTAGGCACAAACTTGTTCCCAACAAGGACTTACTAAGGCACAGAGGCCTGCCCTGGATGTGAACGACATGGAATAGGCTGTGACTTCCATTGGACATCAACTGATGTAGACATTCTCTCTCCCATCTCCCATTCCATGGTCTCTTTCCCCCTCCTCAGCAATGGAGGGCTCTACCATCCACTACCTTCTATAGCACACTGGATCCTCTGGAAACATGAGCTCAGTAAAACTCATCTCTCTTAAGTCCAATGTGACAAAAAGTGAGCAACACAAATGTATGACGAGACCCAGTACTTCCTCTATCTTGCTTTCTAGTCACCATTAGATGAGCAGTTTCCTCTAGCATGTGCTTCTACCATGACATACTGTCTCCCCATAGTCCTAAAGGCAACAGAGGCAAACAGAAGACTGAAAATTCTTAAACCATGAACCAAAATAATTAGTTCATCACAGCAACATAAAGCTAACCAGAACATCTCCCATCTGCTGCTCTGTAAATTCATCACTGTCCAGAGGTTACGTGCCCCCAGCTGCCCCACCAATGAAATCAATACTAGCATCAGTCTATCCTGGGCAACCTGGAATTCCTCCAACTTTGACTAAAAGACTTCTACCAGTCTACGTACAATCTGACCAAAATTATGCTTAAATCTAAGGTTGCCTATGCAGCCCTCTTCCTTTTCTCTGGCCTGATCTTCAATGTAATATAAAGACTTTCCTAAATACTCCTGTTTCTCATCTTTGTCCTTCACAAGGATTTCCCCTTTCCTAATACATCCCTGAACTTCTCAACTTCTCATTGGATCAGCTTCTCTGAAGACAGAACCAACTGCAGAGTGGGAGAGTAGATCAGCAGGAGGCAAGGGGGTAAGATAAGCACATCTGATCAAAGTGCACATAATCCTTTCCTCAAAAATTAAAACTAGAATTACTGTATAACAAAGCAACTTCTGGAACTATTCCCAAAAGCACTGAAAATAGGGGTTCAATGTTCCTAGTAACCTCATTCACAGAAAAGACACAAGTGCCCATCATCAGATGAGCATTTAAACAACAAAATGCAGCATGCATACAGAGAGAGAGAGAGAGAGAGAATAGGATACTGTTTTTTGGTTTTTGGTTTTTGGTTTTTGGTTTTTTTTTTTTTTTTTTTTTTTTTTGGTTTTTCGAGACAGAGTTTCTCTGTGTAGCCCTGGCTGTCCTAGAGCTCACTCTGTAGACCAGGCTGGCCTCAAACTCAGAAATACTCCTGCCTCCGCCTCCCAAGTGCTGGGATTAAAGGCATGCGCCACCACCCGCCCGGCTTAGGATACTGTTCTGAAGCGGAATTTTAATCCAGCAACATGGCTACTTTGGCAAGGGACCACATCTAAAGACCTTCTAGGTCTGTGTGATCCAGATGGAATGACATGCATTTAATCCCTCTGGCTTGATTACAGACACGCCCTTAGTGCACACCTTTAATCCCAAATAATAAAGGAAAAGTTAGTTTGTAGAAGTTAGCCGTCATGTTTGAAAGTAACATCTAATTCAGGGGCAGAAAAATTGATGAATCAGAGAAAGATTTGACAGAATAAGTCAGAGATTGAATACACCCAACTCTCACAAGCACAGAAAAGAGCGGCTACTTAAGAGTAGCACAGTGTGAGTCAGGAGAAGAGAGCAGTTTGGTGAGTACAGTTCAATGGAGTTCAGTTGAGTTTAGACCGTTCCTTTCAGTTTGTGGAATTCAGAGACAGCTTTTCCAAGCAGAGCAATTCTGTGAGAAGCTGAAAGAAGACAGTTTAAATCCGTCAGCTCGGAGAGGAGTTTGAGCCAGAACAGCTGAGTTGGACCAGCCAGCCAGAGTCCAGAAAGAACTAGAAAGTTAAGTTTATTCAGCAGTAAGCCTCTGAGATGACAATTACTTCTGGAGAATGAAAGCAATATTTATACTATCAAGTCTTTAAAAAAAAAAATTCTAGAGCTAAGGAAGTATTTCAATGGTAGAATGATTGCTTGGCCTATGCAAGGCCCTGGATCTAATCCTCAGTACTTAAGGAAAAGGAAGGGAGGCTAGCTGTAGGGGCTGTAGTGGCACATATCTTTTATCCCAGCATATAGAGCTCTAGGAGTTCAATGTCAGCTTTGTCTACACAGTGAGTTCCAGGAGAACTGAGGCTACACAGTCACAGTGAGATTCTGTCGAAAAAGTCTAAGAAATAAGGAGGAGGAGAAGAAAAAGGAGAGAGGAAGGGAGGAAGAAAGGAAAAGAAAAATGACATTCTGACATGCATATGGATGAAATCTGAAAACATGCTAAATGAAATAAGTCACTCACAACATGACAGATACTAAATGATCACAACAGTCAATATGCCAAGAGATGAGAAATCTCACAAGGCCCCACTCCTAGATGAAGAACTACACATAATCAATGGCTGCTGAGAAAGACTCAGTCTATCTCCAGGATGAAAACTCTGATAGGTTATCCAATCCCAAATTATCATCCCTAAACACATATACATAAGAGCAACACAAACTGGACTTAGTAAGTTTTACATATATGTGTATGTATGTTTTATGTATGTATATATACATATATGTATATATATATTACATGTATATATATCACAATAATACTTCAAGTAGAGGACATGAACTTGAAAGGGAGTGGAAGGAAACATAATAGGAGGTGAATGGAGGAGAGAGGTGGGTAAAATATGTAAATACAATACTCATATATGAAGTTCTCAAAACAATCAATCAGATGAACCTTAAAAGACAGGTGCTACTTGACTCCATTTATGCGGGGTGATGAGCAAAGATTTAAAGAGACAGATGCAAAATGGTGAATCCAGAGCCTGTAAGGAGGGCTAATAGGAAACTGTTCAAGGGACATGAGGTTTGTTTTGCAAGCTAAGAAATGTACTTAGAATGTAAATATACTTAACATTCATGAAGTATGATTAAATAGAATGCTAAGTTTTATCTTACATGCATTTTGTCAAAGTTTAAACAAATAACTGAAAATGTACATATGTTTATATATAGTCAATATTAAATATATTATATATCAATATTAAATACACAAAGACCCAAGCTTACTGGAATTAGTAAAATTAAAAAAAAAAAAAAAAGGTATTCCTCTAACAAGCCATTATTCAGGAAAAGAGGCAGATCTTTTATCAAGCTGCATTGTCTCATGTACATAACTCCAAACAAGTTAGATAACAGCAGGCAATCTTCTTCAGAATGTGAGCTAGCTAGTTAGCTGGCTGGAGCACTTTCACCATGTCATATGCTGCCAGAGAAGTTGGGGCTACAGAATACGAGCATATGTCAACACTTTCGCCTTCCACTTTCTCAAGAGTGCTGATCAGGCCAAGTTTCATTTCACTTATTGGGCCACTTTCCAAGTTGGAGGAGGAGGGTTGAGAGAGGGCTGAAGAAAGTATTAGGATCTAAGTTTCATATCTGCAAAAGTAAGCTGATGTTGCTTACCACTGGGTTTCAAAACCAAAGCTTCCCTAAATTGGTCAAGAGTTTTGAAGAGGGCTATACAAATCCAGGGGTCAGCAGATGTTTTCTGCAAAGGGACAGAGAGCCAAAATTTTAGGTTTTGCAGGCACACACTCCCTGTTGCAACTCCTTACCTCTGCTGCAATAGCTCAAAAAGAGCCATCAGCAACACAGGGTAGGTGTGCACAGAGTGTCTCAATAAAGCTTCATTTACAAAAGTGTAGTGAGTTGAATTTTACCATCTCCTGATAAAGAACACTAAGAGTTCTCCCTTCTGATTTAAACATGAATACTTGTTTAGGTTAACAACAACAACAAAACATACACACATACACACACACACACACACACACACACACACATATGCTGATGCTACTATTCTAGCTGATTCTGATAAGCTGCCTATGCCTCAAATTTTCCAGCAGCCATGTAGGAATACTGAAGTCACTCGTCAATCTAAAACTATTAATATATTTCAGACACATGGAGCATACCTTTAATCCCAACACTCAAGAGGCAGAGGTAGGTTAATTTTTGTCAGTCTGAGACCAGCCTGGTCTTCATAGTGAGTAGGATGTCCAAGACACACAGTGAGACCTTCTCTCAAAAGACTGTTAATACTTTAGTTGAAATACACAGTTTTGATCCTAGCTCTGATAAAATGGAGAAGGCAGAATCCCTGAGGTTTTCCAAACTGAGTGTGTGTGCATGTGCACACGAATACACACACACACACACACACACACACACACACCTGCCTGGGCACATATCCCCCAACATGAGCAAGCACACACACCTGCTTGAGCATGCACACATACCTACATAGGAACGCACACACATACACTCAGGAATGCACATACAGAGTTCAAAACAGTTTCCTTCCTTCTTTGCTACACAAGACCTTATGTACACCAGGAATGCTAGGATCCAGCACCAAGGAGTTTAAAACGCTTGCCTGCTTTGACCCAAGAACTCTTCAAGTAGGAAAATGAAGTTGCTTCTTCTGAGACAAATCTGCTTTAAAATATTCCTCAAGAATTTTTGTCATCAGCAGGCCAGATTCTTAACTCATACATTTCTGGGAAATGATAGCTCAAATTGGCTGTGTAGTCTTTGGCTCTAAACCACTAAGTTTTTCTCAGTTCACTGGGATCAATAAAGGAAAAGGATATTGCTTTGATATTACTGTAACAAAGAGATCAATGAGTTCACTAGGAAAACAGTTCTGTTTAGAAGTTGCCAAACTCACCTTCTGTGTGCCTACAAATGTCCCTAATTGTAACCTAGGACTCACAGGACTGAGTTAGAAACTTTCAGCTCAACTGATTGTTCCCAACAAAGAGAAATGTTTGAACTAAATCAGCTACTTTAACAATCAAAAGTAAACAGTACTCTATTTCTCAGCCTCAAGTATGGCTATGTTATAGCTAATGAAATATAAAATATGAACATCTTTACACTGTCATTTTTTTTTGCTAAATATAGCAATAAATGTAATGTGATCCCACAAAATTCCATCTACTGTTTATTTGGATTTTTGGGGTTTTTTTGTTGTTGTTTTGTTTTGTCCTGAAGCTTTAAAAATTTAATCATAAATTATTGGCCCTTCTAGCTGAGGAGTTCCCCTCCCTCCCTGCTCCTCCTTGGTATTAGAAAGTGAGATGGCTGGAGCGCTGGCAGCCATTCTGGAGCAGGACAAGTCTCATAGATGAATACCACAGCTTAGGATAGTGAATCGGAAAGAGAGAAAGCGCTTAAAGCATGGGTTGGGTTAGCATCTACCTTCAACGTTCAGAGAAAAGGAACGCTTTAAACACGTTAAAGATTGGAGGTGACCAGCACATGATACAGCATGTGCTACCATGTATGAAGTCTTAGGTTCAATCACCAACCCTCCCACAAAAAACAATACATAATAAAGTTTTTAAAATCACATTATAGATACTCTTAGTTGTTAAGCTGCCATTGAATCTGATCCCACTTGAAAAGTCCCACCATTGGCTAGATGGCCTGTGGTATCATCATGACTTGACAAAAGCTCATTACTTCTAGTAGTTGTAACTTTGAAATGCACTCCAAAATTGTAAGATTGATAAAGTAACAGAAATATGAATACAGCGGCTTAAATAGGCTAGATAGTAAATATAGCAAAATGTTAATTATATAATCGAGATGATGAGTATAAGGTTATTTAACATTCAATCCTCCAACTTTTCATGATAACATACCTAAAATACTGTTGTCGAGCCACCAATATAACTTGTTAAAACCTTGTGTTTGGGACAGGGTCTCATGTAGCCCAGACTGGTTTTAAACTTGGTATATAGTCACAAAACAACCTTGAACTCAAAGTCTCCCTTCCAAGCACAGACGTTCTAGCCGTGCACCGCCATGCCTGACTGCAAAAGGACTGCTTACCATGCTTCCAAACAAACTCTTCGAAGTAACAAGAGGTTCTGTAGCTTCTTCTCCTCACTTAAAGAGTCACTTCTCTTCCTGGTCTATAAACAGTATTGAGGGCTTCAAGTCTTGAAAAATAGAACTCAAAGTACTGCCAGTGGGACAAGCTGTATGCAAGTAAAACTTTTAAAGGCTGTGTAAACAGAAACCTATCTGGAAGAATTTTTCCCCCATTGGCACATTAAAAACTAGAATAGAATTTCCTGATAGAGATGTTCTGTTGGACTCTGCAAATCCCACCAGGTGGAAAAAAGGCATCTTGGTCATTAAAAGTAACTTTTACCTTTAAAAAATAAAAGCAATTTAACTGAACTCAGCATGAGGGACATCACTAGGAACCTTGCTATTGAGGTTTTCTTCTTCATTATTAGCACATGGATATGTCTAAGGCAATAGCATTTCGGTTTGCTGCCCAGATCACATCAGACATGATGTTGAGACAGTCATGGTAGTGATGTTGGGTCTTCTCTCAGGGATCTGTATTCTAAGAAAAGCAAAGTTGGAAAAGACCACTGAACAACTGCAGGCAAGAATTCTAGTTCAGAGCATTGGCAGCAGACTGCCAGTTTACAAGGGTCCTTTCCTATTCTCAAAGATGCCGCAAGATAAAAACTAAGGCTCCCTAAGATACTACCAAAACTGATTCAGAATACTATGAAAAAAATTGACTTGTTGGGACTAACATACTTTAAGACTTTATTTCCTGAGACTGTAACCTTGATCTAACCCCGAAGCATGGATTTATTGCATTGAACCACTGCAGAAGCAGACACTAGACCATGTGAAGAACATGGACCCATGTTATAATCCTGCAGCAACACTTGCTTATGACTTACTAAAATGTTCTGCTTCTGAGTCAACATTTTACAAACTTGATTTCATCTAAGAAAGAATGTTTTTAACAGAAGCCTAGGGAAAAGCCTCAACTGTATTTGAATTATTCAAAGAAGAAGAAAACAATTTACATACACACACATATAAGAAAATGGACGGCTGTGTATAGCTATACATAGCTCCTCATTCTGAAAGACAAATTTAAAAATGAGTACAGAAATTGTTAATATTAAAAGCAAGTGAAAGACCTGTATGACAAGAACTCCAAGTCCCTAAAGACAGAAACTGAAGAAGACCTCAGAAGATGGAAAGATCTCCCATGCTCATGCATCAGAAGGATTAACATAGGACTCCATCTTACCAAAAGCAATCTACAGAGTCAATTCAATCTACATCAGAATTCCAAAACAGACCTTGAAAGAACAATTCTCAACTTCATATGGGAAAACAAAAAAACCAAAATAGCTCAAATAATCTTGTACAATAAGAGAACTTCTGGAGATATTACCATCTCTGACCTCAAGCTGTACCCTTGCACAACCCATACCTCCTCCCCCACTCTGTCTCCTTGAGGATGTCTCTACCCCCATTCCCCCATCCCTCACCCCACATGACCTCTAAACTCCCTGGGGTCTCCAGGCTCTTGAGGGTTAGGTGCATCATCCCTGATTGAACCCAGACCCGCAGTCCTCTGCTGTTATATGTGTTGGGAGAGTCATATCAGCTTTTGTCTGTAACTTAATATTGATCTCTTTGGTACTAGAGACAATTTCCTGATCAGAACACCAATGGCTCAGGCACTAAGATCAACAATTTATAAATGGGTCCTCATGAAACTGAGAAGTTTCTTTCTGTAAGGCAAAGGACACTGTCAATAGAACAAAAACAGCAGCCTACAAATTGAGGAAAGATCTTCACTAGCCCTACATGTGACAGAGGACTAATATCCAAAATATAGAGAGGACTCAAGAAGTTAGACATCAACAACTCAAATAATTTAAAAATGGGATACAAAGCTAAAAAAGAATTCTTAACAGAGGAATCTCTAATAGCTGAGAAACACTTAAGGAAATGTTTGACATCCTTAGTCATCATGGAAACGCAAATGAAAAGCACTCTGAGGTTGCACCTCACATCCATCAGACTGGGTAAGATTAAAAACTGAAGAAGCAGCACATACCTACAAGGATGTGGAGCAAAAGGAGCACTCCTCCATCGCTGGTGGAAGTGCAAACTGGTACAACCACTCTGAAAATCAATTTGGTGGCTTCTCAGAAAATTGGGAACCTCAAGACCCAACTATACTACTTCTGGGCATATACTCATAAGATGCTCCACCATTCCACAAGGTCATGTGCTCAACTATGTTCATAGCAGCTCTATTTGTAATAGACAGAAATTGGAAACAACCCAGATGTCCCTCAACTGAAGAATGGATACAGAAAATGTGGTTCATTTACACAATGGAATACTACTCAGCTATTAAAAACAAGGAAATAATGAAATTTGCAGGCAAATGGGTGAAACTAGAAAATATCATCCTCAGTGAGGTAACTCAGACCCAAAAAGACATGCATGATATGTACTCACTGATAAGTGGACATCAGCCATAAAGTATAGGATATCCAAGATACATTCCACAGATCTAAAGAAACTAAATAGAAAGGAGCACCCAAGGGAGAATGCTTGAATCTCACTCAGAAGGGGAAATAACACAGCCATTGGAGGTGGGTAAAGGGAGAGAACTGGATGGGAGAGAGTGCAGGGAGAGGAATGGGTTGTGGAGAATCAGGGGCAGAACAGAAATCAGTGGTGGACAGGGGTGGGGGCATCTCTAGGATATACCAGAGAGCTGGGAAAGAGGAAAACCCCCAGAAAGTCTATGGGGATGACTCTAGCTGAGACTCCTAGCAGTGAGGGATATGGAGCCTGAAGTGGCCACCTCCTGTAGCCAGGCAGGGCCCGGTGGAGAGATAAGGACACCAACCTACCCACAAAACCTTCAACCCAAAATGTGTCCTGCCTACAAGATATGCAGGAACATAGATAGAGCAAAGATGGAAGGAATGGCCAACCAATAGTGGCCCAATGGCAAGAAGCAATCCCTGACACCATTAATGATAATCTGCTATGCTTGCAGACAGGAGTCTAGCATACTGTCCTCTGAGAGGCTCCACCCAGCCACCGATAGAAACAGATGCAGAGACCCACAGCCAAATAGTAGACAAAGTTTGGTGCTCAGAGAGTCTTGTGGAAGAGTTGGGGGATGGATTAAGGGACATGAAGGGGATAAGGACTCCACAAGACGACCAGCAGAGTACACCAACCGGGATCCTCGGGATTCCCAGGGACTGAACCGCCAGCCAAAGAGCAAGCATGGAGTGCACCTGGGCTGTCCCCAGCACACACAGATATGTAGTGGGTGCTCAGCTTGGTCTTCATGCAGGTCCCCCAACAACAGGGGCAGGGGCTGTCCCTGAATCTGTTGCATGCTTGTGGATACCATTCTCTTAAGTGAACCACCTTGTCTTGCCACAGTGGAAGAGGGAGGACACACCTAGTCCTACAGTGGTTTGATATTCCAGGATTGGGTAATACCCAGGAAGGATGAGGAAAGGGCCAAGTGAGAGGGGGCACCGGGAGGAGGGAGGGGCTAAAATCAGGATGTAATATTCATTTTGCATGAAGAAATAAATTAATTAATGAAAAAAAAGAAAATGGCCCAGTGTGTATAGATATTCACAATTCATCATTCTTAAAGAGAAATAAAAAGAGTATAGATATTGTTAATATTAAGCAAAGCATTAATTTCTTTTACCTATATTATTAACCCTGTGCTTCACAAAGTCCCACAGACAAAAACTATTATTATGCCCACTTTGTAGATGAAGAAGCAGAAATTTAGAAGCATTTGGTCAGTTTCATCGGGTAAGTCTTGCCGTCAATGTAGAGACCTAAATCTGCTTGATGCCAAAGTCACATTATTGCTGTGATCTTCGAGATCTAAGGGGACACAAAACTGTCAGAAATTAAGCAAGGAAGAGCAGGAGAGGGTGACCAAAAGGACTGAGAAGAAAGTAGCAGGTAGACGTTCCAGGCGTGAGGTATGTCAGTCCCGTCAGTCCCATTGGGACGGGATCAGTGGGACCTGCTGTGCTCTTCCTCTTTGTCTCCTTGCTGCTTTATTTCTGAGAAGTTATTAAGAGAGGGGCAAATATTTATATCTTTATGAAGTTAATTAACTCTAAATGCTCTCTCCTCTCCACTTTTTCTGAACCTCTTTTTTGAAAGTACTTCTTGAATATCTCTCCTAGCTGGGCTGCCTTGTCTGGTCTCAGTGGAAGAGAATGAACCTAGACTCACAAAAATGTAATGTGCCACGGTGGGAGAGACCACGGAGGCCCCGATCCACTCAGAAAAGAAGAGGAAGGGGAGTGGGGGAGGGGTTGTGGAAGGGAGTGACCAAGAGGAGGCAGTGAACGGGATGCAAAGTGAATAAGTGAAAAAACAAAAAATAAAGCAATACTTCTTAAACATCAATTGTGTGCCAAACCCTGGTCATTTAAACATCATATCTCTATTATAAATTAAATTAATTCACTATTATTGATAGTAAGATAGCGAAACACTGAGCTAAATGGCAACAGATAAACTGCGGTAATATTAAGAACGTGGACATGAGAGCACCAGAGGCAGCATCGCCCAGACTCTGCCACCGCTCAGGTCATCGAGGCCTCGGGTTGGGAAGCAAAGCAAAAGGATGCCAGCCTGAGCCAGCATCCCAGGGACTCCCCATTCACCGCATCGTGGCCTCTTGGTTCTGCGACTTATCAGAAAAAGTGGAAAGAGTGTCTATCCTTGTACACAGACCTGGTCTCTCTGCCTATATGTTTTATATACTCAATAAAAAAAAAAGAAAAAAACACAATAGATTTGACAAATGGACAATGGAGGGAATGAGTGTATTTTATTTGTTATACTATACAAAGGTATAGCCATTTATCAAAAAAAAAATCAACTGTATCTAATGTATCTGCATCTAGAAATCTTTGACATCTTCAATCTATGACCAATCTGTATTAAGCAACCACAATAAAAACTGCAGTCATCGATACCTCTAATAGAAGGTGCAGTCATGGACAGGAAGCTCAGGAAAGCAGGCAGAACAGATTACTCAGTCCTTGCTTCCAAGCGTGTTCAGTTTTAGAGATTGGGACTCTCAAGATTTGTCACACCAAGAAGGAAGCCTTCCTCTCAAAACAAACACCTGCTCACTTCAGTCAAATGACATTGACCACTGCTTTCAAGAATTCTGAACAAAAAAATGGCCGAATGTGGAGAACTCTTGCTCATTTCCAGTTGCAAGACACTGAGTTCCTAAACTGTGGTCACTGATACATGACTCAAGGGCAAGAAGGACAAACAACCTGCCCAGTGGCTTCCTTAATGCCTCGCTTCTCTAGTACAATGCAAAGCAGTGTGGTGTAATACAGGCATAGAAATGGGTGGGGTGTTGGATCATGTCAAAATGATACTGCATTTTAGTAGTCATATTTATTAAAGATGTTCCCATCTCTCAGGTGTGCCTGCCCCTTGTCATAATAGCAATCTCAGAAGGCACTGGCAGCAACTGCCCTGTACCCACTCTGTTCTCAAATGGAGAGAAGCCAAGGCTTGACCCAGAGCAGCAGGAGTCCGTCCTAGAGCATTGAACAGGCCAGAGTGGAAGGATCTGACAGGGAGCACAGGACCCCGGGAGCAGTGAGGTGGAGCCTAAATAGGTCATGAAGACTATGAGTCTTGAGGTGGCCATAATAAGGAACAATGGCACCCAGATCAAAGTACGGAGAAAGCAGCATAGAGAGGTGAGGCAGAGAGGAAAACTGCTCGAATGCTCTAAACACGAATGGCAGAGACATGGCTAGAGCCTAGCCACAAAACGTCAAGAAAGGGCCAAATGGAAGATTAGCTAACCCGTGGTCTCCGCACCTTGAACACCCAGCCAATTCACAACATACTTATGTTTACATTTATGTACTTATTGTGAGGGCATGCGCATGACACAGCGCACATGGGGAGGTCAGTGTACATCTTTTGGGAGTCAGTTCCCTCCTTCCACCATGAGAGTCCCTGGAATCAAACTCAAGTCATTGGGCTTGGAGGCAGGTATATTTACCTAACACTGAGCCCTCTCAAGAGCTCACGACCTATTCTCAGATGACAAGTAAAAGAAAAAGAAAGCCAAAATTTAAAGAGAGGGTGAGTAAGTATACTACATTAGTATTCCCATTTTACAGACAGTGAAACTAAGGCTTACAGTTTTAACCTAGTTTGCCTTTTATTGCTGTGATAAAGACAGTAAACAAAACCAACTCAGGGTAGAAAAGTGATTATCTCATCTTACAGCCTATAGCCCATCATAAAGGGAAACCCGGGCAAGAATCTGAAGACGAGACCATACAAAGACCATCGGGGATTGCTGGTTATTGCTGGTTATTGGTTTGCTCTCAGGCTTGGATCACCTGGACAAGGTAGCTGCTAACAAAGGGCTGAGCCTTCCATTGATCAAGAAATTTCCCCATAAACTTACCTAAAGGCCAGTCTGATGATGGCATTTTTTCAACTGATGTCCCTGCTTCCAAATGCACAAGGTCCCCCATGTAAACCTCATAGAACTGGCACCAAGTTAGGATTCCAACACCGGCGGGCTGCTTCTAAAACCTAGGATCCAACCAGCTAGTTGCATCTGAAATAGGCCTGACCAATGGGTAGAAAAGCTAGTATTTAAGGGAGCAGTTTTAAAAACAGCACCAACAGAACCCTTCAGTAATCCAGTAAAATGCTTCTATTTCCCTTTAAATCTTCACAGTTATCCTCCTTAGCTGGGATTTGGGGATTGTTTTATATGTCATTTTGTGCTCTAAACAGAACATCTCCTTGGTCTCAAATTCTGCTCTCTCCATGCCCTGTAAGATTCCCAAATCCACTCTCTTCCAGAAAGCCCTTTCATCTTCTCTTGATAAAGAACAGGGGGGGCAGGGGGGGATGCTCAAGGCCACATAACATTTATTCTATAATTTCTTGGGTTGACAAAGAAAAACTAATGCTTGCAGGATGCAGTTTTACCTACAGCTTCGTTTTCCTTGTGATATCTCAGGTATGCAGCCGTGAATAGGACAGGGTCCCCCAGGATGTTCTACCGACAAACTTCCTCCCCCAGCTGCTGAAATGGAGTACTTCACAGAAGGGCAATTTATAAAATTTTTAAATTCCAAACTGAGTTAAAAATGAATTGAATTATCTCGCCTAGTCTTTTGCTGTCCTTCAGAACGTTGGACTATCACTTCAGCAGTGGCCACCAGACAATTCTTCTGATGGCTAGTTATCTCTGTTGATATAGTCAGCACTAAAGCTATAAATCCACTGAGAATTGTTGTTGTTGTTGTTGTTGTTGTTAGGGGTATTGTTACATCTCTTTCCATCTGTTCAACTTCAGCTCTTTAAGAAGCCTATTTCCTAATTCATTTTTCTCCAACTCTGAGGGTCTGCTTATCAGCAGTGTAGTAGTTAGCATTGCTGTATAAAGATAACACCACACGAGTCTGCATCTATAATTCCAAGATCAAGAAGAGTCTTTCTGCCGGATCCTTGTCTGGAGCATGGCTGCCTTCTCCCCTGCTACTTCTCACACAAGCCTTGGTCTGTGTCTCTCTAAATTCCCTCTTCTTATAACCACATCAGCTGTATTGTGTTAGGACTTGCCCCGAGGACAGAATGTTAACTTAGCTCATAAAAGATGCTGTCCCCAACTAAAATCACATTCTTAGGAACAGGGGGTTAAGATTTAAATATGTGGATTGTGAGAGAAACACATTTTAGTCTAAAATAATATTTGACTCAAAGTCAGAATAGAATGTATCAACTATCAACCTATTGACATATAAAGTAGAAAATTAAGTTATATAATCTTTTTTGACAGCTGAAGTCCCTAATGTTTCAGTAACAAGAGTTACCACAACCCAAAATTTACCAATTGAAGTCTTTTTAAAGTTCCTTTTACTTTGCTTCAAACTGATGGAGAAGGGAGGCAAAGAGGTGGACTAGCTTCTTGAAAAGGCTACGAGCTAAGGTAGCACACCTGACAGCCCTAAACTCCAAATCTTACAAAGTCCTGTCAGCTGTGATGGAACTGTGGCTCATACTGAGGCAGGAGAATGAGCAGAGCTTTGAATGCACAGAGAAACTGGAGAGCTGCTGGATTACAGAGCGAAACCCTACCTCAAAAACTGAAATAAGCCGGGCGGTGGTGGCACACACCTTCGATTCCAGCACTCGGGAAGCAGAGTCAGGTGGATTTCTGAGTTCGAGGCCAGCCTGGTCTACAGAGTGAGTTCCAGGACAGCCAGGGCTACACAGAGAAGCCCTATCTCAAAAAACCAAAATAAATAAATAAATAAATAAATAAATAAATAAATATAAAACAAAACAAAACCAACTCCTATTCGCAAGCCCTCATCTACCACATAAGGGTCTCGCTGGTTCTCCTGCCTTTGGAGGAAGATTTGTTTGTTTTTATTTTGTTCATAATGTTTTGCCTGTGTACCATAATTATGCATGAGTGACTGGTACTCATGAACCAGTCGAAGACTTGGACACCCTATAACTAGAGTTATAGATAGCTTGTGGCTCACCATGTGCTGGTCTGAACTCGGGTCTTCTACAAGAGCAACGAGTATTCATAATTGCTGAGCCGTCTCTTCAGCTCCTGTTTCTCACTCTTTTGAATAACTTTTATTATGTTTTGGTTGGTTGGTTGGTTGGTTGGTTAGTTTTCTAGACGGAGTTTCTCTGTGTAGCCTTGACTTTTCTGGAACTCACTCTGTAGACCAGGCTGGCCTCAAACTCAGAGATCCTCTTGACTCTGCCTCCCAAGTGCTGGAATCAGAGGTGTGCACCACTACAGCCTAGCTCATGGTTTTCTTTTCAGTGTTCCCCATTGTGAATTTTCTCAGTTGGATTTTCCTCCCAACATTATCTTTCCCGTAGCTTTTGACGCTGTCCGTGTGGTCAGATCTAGTTGGAAGAGCAACATACATCAGCAATAGCAAATGGTTAAGAGAAGTGGAGAAAGGGAAAACAAAGCCATTTATTGGGGGCCTATGAACTTCCTCCTCACTACAACAATTTTAAATACTACCAAATACACATTACAACATTTGGCCAAAGTGAGGCTCAGTGAGTGTACACAAAATAATCTCTTCAGCGATATGTTACATTGTATGTAACTAACTGGCTACTGACTCAAAAATGAATTTATTGATTCAAACACTATTTTTTGTAGCCATATAGAAGTCATTCAATATGTATATATGCCTCAGATTCCTCATCTATAAAACATGAATATCATTAACATACCCTTTATATAGATTCTGTGAGAAAAAGAGAAAGGATGTATTTTAGAGGAAAAAAATAGCTGTTTGCAACTTATAAATGGACTGTATTTCAAAAGTTATTTGACAAGTCAGTTACCAAAACTTGGAGCACATTTTCCTAGAGAAGCGATAATCACAAACAGTGGCTGGGTTTGCTCGCACTTAGGTCAACTACAAAGCTAATGATATCCTAGAACACAGGTATTTCTCATGTGCTAGAACAGAAAGATGTGTCTATGTGGGTAGGAGAGAGTAGGCATCCCCTGTTTCAAGGACAAGGGCACCTTTACTACATATGTCTCTGTAACAGGTGTGACTTTGCCTCTCTTAGGGCAGTCTAAGGTGAAAGGAGCCCAAAGCCCTGTGGCCGAGGCTTCTTGAAGCCAGTAATAGACTCAGCCACAGGAGAGAGAAGTAGAATAATGAACATCAGGAGGAAAGGATTACAAAAGGAGAATACGATGAAGACTGAAAGCTAAGCTGTGTAGAGCTGCCAGCCTACATCATATTCCCTAACTTGGCTTACAGCCAAATATTTCTCTTTTCCTAATTTGACAGATACTTTATATGCTCAAGTACCCTTGAATCAATACTATATTGTGTATAAACTGACAACATGAACACTTTTTGGTATAGTTAAGGGGAAGGTTTTTCTTGGTCATAAAAAGAGAGAACAGCCAGAGACATCTGGCAAGGTCTAGAGCAGAAAGAAAAAGTAGTAGACGGAACATGGCCAGCGATGTGACCAGGAAAAGGGAAGAAACAGAGCAGAGAGGTTGGGGGGTTGGGGTGTGCAGAGAGAGGAGGATGGGGAGAGGTTGGGGGTTGGGGGTGTGCAGAGAGAGGAGGACGGGGAGAGGTTGGGGGTTGGGGGTGTGCAGAGAGAGGAAGACGGGGAGAGCGGGGCAAAAGAGGTAGCACAGAGGAAATAACAGGGTTACAAGGAGAATGAATAGCTTGGGGAGGGAAACCCAGGAACTGCAGGGAGTTTAGGGTAGGGCTAAGAGCCAGGCACGAGCAAGGGCTTTCAAGTGTGTATCAGGTGTACTGTGGTATGCTAGTAGCCATCACAGGTAGCCCTTTGTCCCTCTGCCAGTGATAAGAGAAATGACTCCTTTTGGGAAAGAGGAACCAGTTTCACAAGTTCTTAAGGAATGCTGGCTTTTGTCTAGATGCCAGGATTTGGGGAAATGGAGTTTATGTGGTATTTGATGTCAAACTCCATGTTGTACCAGAGGACAATTGCTTACTTAGGATTATCCAAGATTATCATAAATCTGACAGTGGGACCACATCAAGTATTCTATGAATGAATAAATGAATGAATAACTCTGCAGAGACAGTGAAATCAGACATCATAAAAAGAACAAATGTGTTCATTTTAACTGAAATGCAGCATCTTACCTTGTAAGAGAAGCCAGTATCCATCTTAAGGAGACAGTAATATAAAGAAAATACTTTTTACACATACATATGAATGTGTTCAAGTTTACTGAGTAATAAAGGCAAGACGCCAAATACTATGTGCTTCAAGAAATGTAATGTAGCCCTGCATGAGCATATTTGGGGGTGTGATTGGCAGCAGAGGGGTAGAGCATTTACCTATGATACACAGGCCTTTGTGTCAGTCTCCAGTACCAAATTTAATGGATATATATTTATACTTATATGCATGTATGTTCTTGATATGTAAGGAACTTTATGAAGATGTTAGGTGTAGTCACCTCTAAGGAACTAAAAGATGAATTGACAAAAAGTCAGATGAAAGGCTTTGCAGTTTTTTCTTTTATCATAAGCAAAAATGACTTTCTTCTTCACTTTTTGTAAACCTACCATTTCAGCCATTTTGAAGAGTACAGTTTAATGGCAGTAAAAGCATTTATATTGCAACAGAGTCACCCCTGAGACCCAACTCCAGAACTTTGTTCCTCCCCAAATTCTCCCTGCCTCTAAACAATGACTTTTTCTTAACCTTTTAACTGTCAACTTTATTTTAAAAATAAAAATACTTTTACATTTTGAATTTTTGGAGCATCATACATCAAAGAAATCTGCATCAGATTAGTAACTCAAAGACATCAACTCTATCTACTAATTTAATACTACAGTATTTAGAATGAATTAAAATTTTTCATATCATCAACACTTAAGAAAAAATAAGTTATTTCAAACATGTTGCTCTAATTAAAATTAAAATGACCAGTTTTCTTTCTTTCTTTCTTTCTTTTCTTGCTTCCTTCTTTCCTTTCTTTCTTTCTTTTCTTCTTCTTCCTCTTCTTCTTCCTCCTCCTCCTCCTCCTCCTCCTCCTCCTCCTCCTCCTCCTTCTTCTTCTTCTTCTTCCCTTTCTTTCTTTTTGTTGTTGTTTGAGACAGAGTCTCCCTGGCTGTCCTGGAACTCGCTCTGTAGACCAGGCTGGCCCCAACTCAGAAATCCACCTTCCTTTGCCATCTGAGTGCTAGGATTAAAGGTATGTGCCACTATTGACCAGCAAAACAACCAGTTTTCAACAGTAACCTTAGCACTTGCTTAAAACAAACATGAAACTGATGGCAAACTGATGCGAACATTCCGCAATTGAAAAAAAAAAAGCACTTCTTTTGAATTATAACACTTTGCAAAATATAATCATATTTTTTCAAAGGAACATTGCTGGCACTGTGACTGGAGCCAGGCTTTCAGGGTTTACATTAGGTGGCAAGCTCCTCGTAGGAGGCTAGAATGGAATGGAATAACAAGATAATTTGTCAAGTTCCAGAGACAATGAGACCATCTTTTCATTAATAGTTATATATTAGAACAGAAATAAAAAGCCACTATATTGAAATTTGTATGTATCATGGAGTTGAAACTTCTACCAAAGTCAAGTCTGAAAAATACACTTAGATATGTCAGTTTGCAGAGTACATTCAGTATATACACACATGTCAGTTTGCCGAGTACATTCGACACATACTTCTGCATTTTCTTCATGCTTGTGACTTAGACTTTAGGAATCTTAGAAATACTGGTTTCTTTTAAAACAAGAATAGGTGCTTTTATAAAATTAAGAAAATAACATAGAGAAACTATTCCTACACAAGATGTCCACACTAGATTAACCGGTAACAGAACTATTTTTAGAAATGATAAATATACTTCATCATTTTAGGCATAGACAGCTTGATAATAAAGTCATACTGTGATAGTTGGATGAACGAACAGGTTTTGTAGGTTCTGTGGAAATAATATCAGACTGTTTCTGAAACTGGAAATTCCATAATACAGTATCAGACTGAGTATTCTTCTCACTGTCATTAGTTTATGCAACTTATTAATCATTGTAGATGGGTTTTTTTTCCCTACGTCCTAATTGCTCTCACAACCAATAATTGCTATGTTGATACGCAGGGACTGGGAAAGCACCTCAGAACTGAAGTGTCAGTATGCTAACACATCCTGAATGCCTTACTCACTCTTCCAGATCCTTCCCTCCTTCCCTCTTCCTGGTTTCAAGCCACTGATGAGTACTGAGAGGGAGAGCAATCTTATGTACACAGATGTATATTAGTTTCCTCAGACGACACCCTATAAATATCCAGGTCCTAGTTGACAGGAGAGAATGAGCCAGAGGCATGGAGAGTCAGGCTAGGTAAGTGTGAGGTAGGCAGGAATGCCGAAAAAGAAGAGATTAAGATAGACCAATAACAGAAGTGCTGCCATGAGTAACCAGGACAACAATTTAAGGGCAACAGTGCTCATTGGCAATAGGAGTGGAGATGCAACTGACAACCAGAGATGGGGAAAGTACCACTTAGTGCCCAGCACTGTGCAGGACAACAAGGACTGGGTGTGGAGCCACTCTCTCAGCTAAGAATGTGATATAAATCTTCTCAGGATGCTTTGGCCTTTATTTATGTTCCTGAAATGAAGCTAGATTTAGGATGTCTCAGTCTGAGAATTCAAAGCTGTCTGCAGGAGAATGTTCACCTAGGAATTCTCCAGAGAATGGCAAGTATAAAGTAAGGGGGCGTGTGCTGTAAGAACAGAGGTTGCAGACATGGGTAACAAGCAGTAAATGCATGATTAAGGAATTCTGAGATGTATGTGTAAGGGGATTACATCATCTCAGGGAAATGTGTCCAGAATGAGAATGCAATGAAGACATTTGAAACCTAAATAATTGTATTGAGAGAGCTTCCAGAAAGAGGAGAATTGTCTGTATAATTGGGGAAAACAACGACAGAAACAGTAACACTCACTAGAGTGTTCATGATGCAACAGGCATTATTCCAACCATGCAGCATATATTAACACGCTAATCTTAATTTGTTCATGCTCTGTAAGTTTTTTGTAAGTATACAATATATTTTGATCATATCAGTCTTTTCCAATTCCTCCCAGACCCCATCATCATGGCCTCCTCCCAACTTCATCTTCTCTCTTTTTATTTTAATAATACATCGTGTAAAATCAATGCTGCCCTTATGTTCACACCTATAGAGTGTTCTGTTATAGCATGGACAACCTGCCAGGTACCAAATTCCTGAAGAAAACTGACTCTTCTATACCAACAGCCATCAACATACAAAGCTCCTTCCCTTAGAGTGGGATTTCATAAGCGACTCCCAAATCTATCCTGGAATTTTGACAGTCTTACTCTTATGCAAATCTTGTGTAGGTGGCCACAACCAATGAGAGTTTATGAGTACAGGAGAAATTGTTCTAATTGTTCTGAGGCAGTCTGTCCCAAACTTTGGCTCTTACAATCTTTCTGTCTCTTCTTCCACAATGTTCTCTGAGCAATGTGGGAAAGAGATGTGATATAAATGTTCCATTTAGGGTTGAGTTCTCTGCTCTCCCACATTCTCTTTACTCTAGCTATCTAAGAGTCTCTGCACTGTTCTGACAAAAGAAAAAGGTTTCATGAGGATGGAGAGTTGTATTCATTTGTATAGAGAAAGACATGTATTTAGAAGGAACTTTGATACCAAGTCTATTTACCAAAATCATAGTAGTAGGTTTTCCCATAGACTCTATGACTTCCTTGGGTTCTTGGCCAAGTTTACATTACTAGGCATGAGTCTCCTCCTATGGAGTAGGCCTTAAATCCAATCAGAAAGCACATGATTATTCCTATAACGTTCATGCCCCATATTTCACCAATAGCCACATCTTGCTGAGTGGCAGCTTGCAGGATTAACAGCTGAGGAAGATTGTTGATCACTTTTCTCCCTCAGCAGACTATACAACACCTTCTGTACTAGGAAAGCTAGACAGTAGGGAGGAAGCTTCTAGGTTGATACTCTGATTTCTATGATGGATAGTTTCTCTGTGTATAGTAGTGTGGATAACTATAAGGACTGAAATACATTACTCTAAGCTTTTCCAGCTTTCAATTTTTCCATTGAGAAATCAATAGTTAATGTGATGAGCCTGATATTATGTGTGATTTAGACCTCCTGTCTTTAAGATTTCAGTACCACTTGGTCTATGTGTCTGATAGTCTGTTTCTGATATAGTCTTGGGAGCTCCTTTTCTGGTTCTGTATATTTGATACTCTCTCTACCTCCTGTATTTGGATGAGCATTTCTTTCCCTGGATTTGGGGGTTATTCTTCTAAGATTTGTTTGAACTCACATCATCTATGAGTTTGTAGGTTTGATCTTTTCACACTGTCATACAGATCTTACTGTATTGCTGTTCATAACTATCTTGTTTTTTTTTAACCAAGCCACTGAGCTTAATTGAATGATTTGATTTCTCTACTTTGTCTTCAAGCCCTGATATTCTTTTGTGTGTGTGTGTGTGATCTGTTCTATGGATGTCTTTCCATGGAGGTTTCTTATTTGACTATTGTGATTTTTATTTCTGGTCTTGTTTTACTTGCTTTTCCTTTAGTATTTCCATCCCATTGTTGACTTCTATTTTCATACTTGAATAGACTTCCTTGCTTTATTCAACTGCTTGTGAGTTTTATGAAATTTATTTAGTAGATTGTTTGTATCCTCTTTGAATTTGTTCACACATTTATTTGTATCCTCCTTAAAAATCTTTGAACATATTTTAAATTGTTCTTTCTGGTTATTTGGAATTTTGTCTAAGTCACTGTCATTGGCATTCCTACAGGAGTCTCACTTTTTTGAAGAGGGATTTAGTCTTGACATTTCATGTTACTGACATTTTTACATTAAATTTTGCCCATCTAGAGTTAATTTGCTGAGACTTTTTGATACATCTAAGTTCAGTTCTTTCAGTGCTTAGTATTTCCACTACCTCAAAAATCTTGGCTGGTCTCAGGGTTGATTAAAGTTCAGTTGTAGAGATATTTGGTATTGATTCAAGAATGGAGTAGTTAAAGGTGATGACCTGGTGAGAGTGGGGACCTGAGGCATAGCCTCTGTCCTCTTAAACTGGAGTCGATGCAGGCGTGGTTACCCCAAGGTAACCAATATATTGTCTGATCATCACAGCCTGGATCAAAGGGTACTCTGGGAGTGTTCATTGAATGCAAAGATCTCTAACTTCATGTATTAGTGTATATTCAGAGTAATGGATGAGGGTTTGGGGGGTGGGTGAATCATGTACTTACTTCCCTAGTGAATGGATCTAGTGCCAAAGATGAGTACTGAAACAAGTGAGGGTATCACATTCCTCTGGCTTCACTAGACTTAGTACACACTAGTGAGGGCTATTATAGTAGAGAAGGGTTATCTGGAAATATCTACCTCTAACCTACATAACTAGGGTGAGCATATTGAGTGGTCAAAGTATGCACTGGAAGAAGAGGGTTCTGGGATCTCTCACCTGTCTCCGTCAGGAAGAGAGGCAGAAGTATGCACACAACTCATAGAGTCCAGAGATTCCTTGCCTAACCCCACCAGAAGCTGGAGGAGTTGTAGAAGTGTGGGTCAGATGCTGAGGGTCCAGGGACTACTCACATGCTTGTACAGGGAATTAGGATGGTGTTGGAAGTGTTTAACTCACTAATCTTCAAATATTCCTAAAAGTGCCATCATTGTTCTCGCCATCATTAAAAAGTGAGGCTATGTTCTTATTTTTTATCACTGTACAAAGAACAGTGGATTGTTGAGTACCTCTTTTCTTCTCATTCTGGAGATATAATTTATTGTTGGACAAGGCGAGTCTATTAGATTCATAACAACAAACATACAATCTACAGGAGACATTCACATTAACCTTTCTCCAATTACATCAATCCCTGGAAATTATCTGATTAGGAATCCCAATTCTCTGGAATCCTTAATAGTGAGCAGAGCCTCTTTAGGCACCAGAAAGGAATATTCACCAGCATAATGTTAGCATTCTAGATTACATATCTGTATTTTGTGAGTTTCATTACCATAACTTGATTACACAGAGACTTCAAAGAGGAAACCATATGAAATTACAAACTAAGGAATGACCTCGTGAGCGCTGTCAGTGGACTGAGGTGACTTCTGAAGTGGAAACTTAAGGGTTCTTTGAAAAGTCAGTTGTGTTAGATGTTGTTTTGCTGGAGCAAACAAGTGAAGGAGTATTTTCCTAAAGTGGACGTATGTGAAAAACTAAGGCAGACTCATAAAGAAACATTTAGCTGAAGCAGACACAGGAGAAAGGATGTTTTGCTAAAGCAAGCACGTGAAAGAACACATGATGAAGGATTCTTTGCTAATGACATGCATGTATTGGTCTGCCTTTCATTGTGTAGTTGAGCTGCATTTGTTGTTACTCCATAGAGAGAAACACACCAAAAAAACTTCTGGTGGTGTGCTGCAGATTTTTGCTGCTTTTGTGGACTCCAGCTGATTGGCAGAGTGATGTCAACTGAGATGGATGCAAATGCTCAGACAGGACATGTGATATATGAAGGGAAATAGTGACTGTCAGTTGCCCAGCCACAATGTCTCTACAACAACACATAGAATCCAACTTAGAACCACTAGTAATAACTCATGAACCTAGTCTACCTGCCTATCAATCAAGCAACCTACCCACCACCTGCTCATGGATTCTGACCCAGAACCTAGGGACCCCCAGACCCAGTCTGCACATCCTTCTAAAGAGTGAATCTCTGAATAAAAGCCTAAATAAAATAAAACTCAAAATTAAAAACTCATGAAGTCAAAGAAAAGACTCAAAAGAAAGTTTCACCAATGTACTGGATCATGTGGAAGAGAAAATAAGAAAGGTATCTGAGGTATGGTAGAGGAAATAGAGGAAACTGTTCACTCAGTAAAATAAAATGTTGAAGATAAAATCAAAAAAACAAAAAACAGGAAGCGCACACACAGGAATTTGGAACACCATAAAAAGACCAAATCTATGAATGATAGACATAGAAGATGGAGAAGAAATCTAGATCAAAACACCAGGTGGTGGTAATACACACCTTCAAATTTAACACTTGAAGGCAGAAACAGGTGGATCTCTAAATTCACTATCAGCCTAGTCTACAGAGTGAGTTCCTTGACAGTCAGGGAAACTTGTCTAGAGAAGAAAAAAGGATGAGGAAGAGAAAAGGGAGTGAAGGAAAGAAAGAAAGAAAGAAAGAAAGAAAGAAAGAAAGAAAGAAAGAAAGAAAGAAAGAAAGAAAGAAAGAAAGAAAGAAAGGAAGGAAGGAAGGAAGGAAGGAAGGAAGAAAGAAAGAAAGAAAGAAGGAAGGAAGGAAGGAAACCCAGATTAAAAACTTAGAAAACATTTTTGATAAAATAGAAGAAAATTTCCCAAATCTAAGGAAATATATAGCTATCAAGATACAAGAGGTAGCCGGGCGGTGGTGGCGCATGCCTTTAATCCCAGCACTTGGGAGGCAGAGGCAGGAGGATTTCTGAGTTCGAGGCCAGCCTGGTCTACAAAGTGAGTTCCAGGACAGCCAAGGCTACACAGAGAAACCCTGTCTCGAAAAACCAAAAAAAAAAAAGATACAAGAGGTATACAGAACATCAAAAAGACAGGACCATAGAAGTAACTTTCCATTCCATATAATAATCAAAACACTAAGTGTACAGAACAAAGAAAGGATATTGAACATCTTAAGAGAGAAAAACCAAGTCACATATAAAAACAGGTCCATCCAAATATAGGATGAATTTTCAATGGAGACTTTGAAACCCAGAAAGTCTTATTCTGGTGCACTACAAGTTTGAAATGACTACACATGCCAACCCAGATTATTATACACAATAAAACAACTAGTCATAACCAAAGAAGAAAGAAAAATTCTACACAATAAAAAGAGATTTAAAACTTAGGCCCAGTAAGCCAACTAGAAGGAATATTTCAATCTAAAGAGAAGATTTAATATATCCAAAAGGACATAAGAAATAATCCCAGGATAATTAACTAAAAGAGGTCTAAGGAAACAACCTCACAACAAAAAAATCAAAACAACAGAAATTAACATTGTTCAGTGGTGTCTCTCAATATTAATAGTACCAATTTCTCAAAATAAGACACAGATTAACAGATTTGATTAGATAAGAATCCATCTTTTTGTTTTCCTCCTAAAAACACACATCACCATCAACAACAGACCCTACCTCAGAGTCAAAGGAAGGGGGAAAAGTATCCCAAGCTAATAGAACTAAGAAACAGATATGGCTATTTTAATATCTAACAAAATAGGCTTCTAATCAAAACTAGTCAAAGAGTTAGGGAAGGACACTACATATTCATTGTGATAGTTTGAACGAAAATGGCCCCCATAGGCATATGTGTTTGAGTGCTTGGGCCACAACTGATGGAACTATTTGGGAAAGATTTGGAGGTGTGACCTTGTAAGAGGAGATGTGCCAATTCAGTGGAGGCCTGGCTATTTCTGCTGGATCCTGCCACTGCTGCTAATTAATGAAGAGACCAAAAATACACACTGGAAAAAAAGGCAGCATCTTTAACAAATGGTCAAACTGGATAGCTACATGTGGATGAATAAAGTCAGATCCTTATCTCTTGTCCTGCAATAAACTAAACTCTAAATATACAAAGGACCTTGACAAAAGACCTGATGCCTTGAGACTGCTAGAAGACAAAGTAAGGAATATGCTTGAACTTGTGTAGGGCAGAGAAAATGACTTTCAAACAGGGCTCCAATAGCATATGCAGTAAGACCAGTTGACAAGAGACCATATAAAACTAAGAAGTTTCTGTGCAGAAAAGGCCATCATTAGAGTCACAAAGAAGCAAATTGAATGAGACAAAATCTTTACTATGTCTACATCCAACAGAAGGCTGGTATCTAGAATATACAAAGAACTCAAAAAAATTAACATAAGAAAACAAACAACCCAATTAAAACATGGGGTGTGACACTAAGTAGAGAATTCTCAAAAGATAAAATAGAAATACAGGGAAAACATATTGTAAAATATTCAACTTCTTTATCTATCAGAGAAATGTAAGTTAAAACTGCTTTGAGATTTTATTCTATTCCAGTGAGAATGGCCAATATTTCTTTAAGTAAAGAAAGAAATAGAAAAGAACAAAACAAAAAACAAACAAGCAAAATAATAAGAATTGACATCAGCTACTCCTATGGATGTGGGAAAAGAGGAAGGCTTACTCACTACAGCTGGGAGTGCAAATTGATGCAATCACTATGGATATCAGTGTGGAAATGCCACAAAAAAACTAGAACTAGATCTACCACACAATCCATCTATATACTCTTAGGCAAATACCCAAAAGACTCCATATCCTTCTATAGAAATAACCGTTCACTATGCCATTGCTGCTCTAGTCATAATAGTCAGAAAATAGAAACAGCCTAGATGTTTATCATCCAATGAAAGAATAATGAAAAGATAATGAATTTATATTTATCATTTACTGTTTCAAAAAATGAAACTATGAACTTTACAAGTAAGTGGATGGAAATGGGAACAATCATTTTGAATGAGGTAATCCAGACACAAAAGACAAAGATCAGCTGTTTTCACGCATGTGCAGATGTTAGCTTTGACTCTTTAGATAGGTGTGTGCATTCAGAATACCCATGGAGGTTAGTGAACTAGTTGGGAGCCATGAGCAAGGAGATCTTTCAAGGTAGGGCACATAGATTACAGCGATGTGAAGAAGGAAAGGAAAATGGTGGAACTATAAGGATTAAATGGGGTAGGGAATGGGAGACCAATGTGAAGAAGGGAATATAGGGAGGGATAACTAACACTAAAGGTCTTTTGTTTGTTTGTTTGTTTTTCGAGACAGGGTTTCTCTGTATAGCCCTGGCTGTCCTGGAACTCACTCTGTAGACCAGGCTGGCCTCGAACTCAGAAATCCGCCTGCCTCTGCCTCCCAAGTGCTGGGATTAAAGGCATGCGCCACCACTGCCCAGCTACTAAAGGCCTTTTTAAAAAGCCATATGGAAACCTACTACTGCAGAAGGTCCTGAATATATACACACATATAAAAATAGTTTAAAAGGAGTTACTCTACAGTGATCTGGGGAAGGGGCAGTGAGGGACAATACCTCAACTAGACACCACATGCTGGCAAATTAAAAACTCCAATACCAGGAATGGGTTAACAGTTTTTGAGTTGTTGGCCAATGGGCTCAGACAGATCTCCAATGTTATAGGATGTTGATGATGCTCTTAGTTATCATGCAGAACTTGATAGTAAGACCCTATTGCCGAAAACACCACATACTGAGTCAGAGAACATGGAGAAATCACACTGGTACTCACTCGGAAGCTTCATCCCCAGTGGCTAGCTTTCAAAATGCTGGAAGGTGCTATATATGCTACCAGAGGAGAAAAGTACTCATCATTCTTACCCAACTGTGAACCCTATAATAATGACTGGCCTAACAAGACATACCAGTTGGTGCAATATTGGCACAGATGTTATGAGAGTAATCAACTACTTTCTGATTGGATCTAAGGTCTGTGCCATGAGATAGAACCCACCCCTGGCACTGCTATTAAAGTCAAGACCCTGTGGTTAAAGCAATCATAAGTCCTAGAGGAGTACCTACTACTATTAACCTGCTAAATAGACACAGTATTAAAGTGACTCCTAGTAATATATCGGTAGACCCAGAGATCAGTGAATTGCTCAAGTCTCATCAGACAATTTGTCTTGCAGTGGATAGCAATTAACACAGATACACTTAACTGGTCAACATGTAAAGAATAAGAGACTATAGTGCTCATCCCTAAACGTGGTATCTATATCACATTCTTACCCATGAGGGTCATAGATCTTCATGGAAAAGGGTATGTGGAAAGACTGTAAGAGCCAGAAGTGGTGGATGACTTCAAGAAAACCATGTCTTCTATATACAACAGAGCAACCGCACATAGGAATTCATGGCAGTTGTGACAATATACAAAGACCTGAGCAAGCTTAGGCCATACAACATCCTAGCATAGAGAGCTGGAGACTGTGAACATTCTAGGCCTAGGTTAGCAGGCAGATTATACAGAGGCTAGAAGTTTCCAGGCCTAGGCCTAGGGACATTTGGAACAGAGATGGAAGTGCCCTGTGCTCAGCCCAAGCCATGTATTCAAAAGCTGGGGTACGCTTCTCAACTCATCACCTTCTCTGATGAACAAAAGTTATATTTACAGTTGACATTAAAGAGGCAACCTTTTTTCCTAAGTGATTCTAGAATCTAGTGACTTGTCATCTTGGAGATGACAAGTTATCAGTTTGAAAAATAATGGAACAAGGAATAATGGAAATGACTGTCTGCACTGGCTGATCTGGAGCCTGATGCTGTCATGGAGTTTCCTTCAGGACATTTTCAGAAAGTGGTTTTGGATTTTGTTTCTTGATTTCATCTTCGCCTTTTAGATCTCCCGATACAAAAACTGACCTGTTTGTAGAAAGAAGGCATCACATACTAATAAGGTCTATAGTCCGTTCTCTCTGGACTCCAAGCTGCCTGTGATAGCTGGTCTTTATCACCAACTTGATCAGATTTAGAGTCACCTGGGAGACCTTTGCTCTCCAACAAAGGCCTAACAGAGAAGAGAGGGCTCCTCTCAAAGTGGGCAGCACATTCCAGAGGTGCCTCTTCTGCAAAAACAAGCTCTTCTGTGGCTTTCCCACCATCCCTCACAGCATACCAGCTTCTTAAGACTTCCGACAGGAGCTCAGCACCATTGAATTTCCAGGGGGCTTTCAGAACTGAATTACAATGTCAAGGTATCTAGGTTTGTGAAGTGAGCAGTTACTACTGGGTTCTCTGCCTCCCCAGAATGCAGATGGCCAGGACTACATAACTCTTATTACAGAATCCAGTCTAACAGACCATGAGTCTCTCTCTCTCTCTCTCTCTCTCTCTCTGTGTGTGTGTGTGTGTGTGTGTGTGTGTGCGTGCATGTGCACACGTGTGTGTTCTGTTTCCTTAGAAAAACCTGTCTAATATACAATCCTAGATGTATAGTATAAGGATTCTTAAAGAAACAATTTCATAACACTTTAAGGTATTCAGTGAAGATGTTTAATATATTTTCTTTCTTTTTTTTTCTTTTGTGTGGGAGTGGTGGTGAGTGTGTGTGGTCTATGATCAAATGGTGTGTGCATATATGCACTGGTTTGTGTGTACATGTATAGAAACCACAGGAAGATGTTAGATATTCTGCTCTGTTACTCTCTGCCTCATTCCCTTGACACAGGGCCTATCACTAAGTCTGGTGCTAGGATAGAAGTCAACAAGCCCTAGCAATCCCCCATCTTCCTTTCCTATAGCACTGGGTTACAGGTGTGTGGGTGGGTACATTTAACTTTTTACATCATTGCTGGGGATTTGAATGCAGTTCTTCATGCCTGTCAAGTAGTTTTAATCACTAAGCCTTTTTCTCCAGCAACCCTCGTGCATTTTCTTCATGTTTTCATCCATAGTATTATAATCATAAAAAAAAAAGTTCTATCGAAAACCAAAAAAAAAAAAAAAAGAAGTTCTAAATTTGTAAGTGCCTGCAAAGTTCTGACATAGATACACGTCAAATGAATGTGGTGTCTACACTTCTCCATCTTTCAACTTTCAAAAACAAGGAACAGTCACTTGTGGCACACTGACACCATTCAAAATGATGAGGGTAAAGGGTGTAAAGATGCTTGCCACCAAGTCTGATGACCATTGTTTGGTTCCCTGGTACCCACATAGTAGAAAGAGATCTGTCTCCCACAGTTATCCTCTGATCTTCATACACACACAATAACATCCACCCCCTGCCACCGTCATACTCGTACAAATAGATAAACAAATGTAATGAATTTACATTTAAATGCTGCTGTTGGCTTTATATTTTTCCCATTTGTACCACAGGCACATTGTAAACTTTGAACCATATCAAAAAGATGGACCAATCAAGAGGGTGAGCGGCGCCACGGAGAGTGCCCTCCGCCATCTTTGCTCCAGTGACTGGGAAGTTGGGAGAGCCAGGTTCTGAGACAGACAGGCATAATGTCACTTGGGTCTCGGGCGGCTTGTGTGTGTGCGGCTCCCAAGTGCTGGGCTGATCTGCAGTGACCAGCGCGCCAGCTCTGCTGTGGGACTTCTGCCTGGCAGAGGGACCCCGCACTGGGCGGGAGCCTGCCAGCTTTCCTTCCGCGACCTCTGTTCCCGCAGACTGCGCTGAAGAGACAGGTACCCCAAGCTCCCTATCCCCAATATAACATCACTTGGGACACGGCCTATTGGGGCTTCCGTAGGTGCCCGAGAACGGGTCAGCACTGTGGTCGTCTGGGTGCCAGATCGGCAGGCCATCGCGTCTGCAGGGTGAGCGGCGCCACGGAGAGTGCCCTTTGCCATCTTTGCTCCAGTGACTGGGAAGTTGGGACAGCCAGGTTCTGAGACAGACAGGCATAATATCGCTTGGGTCTCGGGCGGCTTGTGTGTATGCGGCTCCCAAGTGCTGGGCTGATCTGCAGTAACCAGTGCGCCAGCTCTGCTGTGGGACTTCTGCCTGGCAGAGGGACGCCCCCTCACCCCCCCCAGGAGAGATCACACAGCCCTGCACAGGGCAGGAGCCTACCAGCCTCCCTTTGGCGACCTCTGCTCCAGGAATCCACTAGGCTGAGCCTTTAGATGTGCAAGGCCTCCCCAATATAAGATCACTTGGGGCAAGGCACATTAGGGCTCCAAAGTCACTCAGGAGCAGGCAGGCCCCAGAAATCGGTGCCAGGGGAATCCTGGTAATCCAGGGGGGGCAGAAATAGCTTTGCAGGCTCACAGGAGGTCCAACCAACAACCAGTGGCAGCAGGACCAACTAACACCAGAGGTATCCAGATGGCAAAAGGCAAACGTAGGAATGTTACTAACAGAAATCAAAGTAATGTGGGACCATCCGAACCCAACTCTCCAACAGCAGCAAGTCCTGGATACCCCACCACACCCGAAAGACAAGATCTGGATTTAAAATCACTTCTCATGATCCTATTAGAGGATCACAAGAAGGACACAAATAAATCTCATAAAGAGTTACAGGAGACCATGAATCAACGGTTAGAAGCCCTTACAAAGGAAACACAAAAATCGCTTAGAGAAATGCGGGAGAACATGGATCAAAAGATGGAGGCACACAAGGAGACAACACAAAAATCGCTTAACGAGATGAATCAACGGGTAGATGCACTCACAAAGGAATCACAAAATTTGCATAAAGAAATGCAGAAGAATATGGGTCAACAGATGGATGCCCATAAGGAGGCAACACAAAAATTGCTTAAAGAAATGAATCAACGGTTAGATGCCCTTACAAAGGAAACACGAGAACTGCTTAAAGAAATGCAGGAGACGATGGATCAACAGATGGAATCCCATGAGGAGGAAACACAAAAATCGCTCAGAGAAATGCAGGAGAACGTGGGTCATCAGGAAGAAATCCTGAAAGAGGTAATGCAAAAATACCTTAGAGAAATACAGGAAAATACAAACAAACAAGTGAAGGATCTCAGCAAATCCATCCAGGAACTAAAAAAGGAAGTAGAAACAACTAAGAAATCACAAAGGGAGACAACTTTGGAGATAGAAAAACTTGGGAAGAAATCAGGAGTCATAGATGCAAACATCAACAATAGAATACAAGAGATGGAAAAAAGAATCTCAGGTGCTGAAGATTCCATAGAAAGCATCGACTCAACAGTCAAAGAAAATGCAAAATGCAAAAAACGTGTAACCCAAAACATCCAGGAAATCCAGGACACAATGAGAAGACCAAACCTAAGGATTATAGGTATAGATGAGAGTGAAGATTTGCAACTTAAAGGGCCAGTAAACATCTTCAACAAAATTATGGAGGAAAACTTCCCTAACTTAAAGAGAGAGATGCCGATGAACGTACAAGAAGCCTACAGAACTCCAAACAGACTGGACCAGAACAGAAATACCTCCCGTCACATAATAATCAAAACAACGAATGTTCTAAACAAAGAAAGAATACTAAAAGCAGTAAGAGAAAAGGGCCAAGTAACATACAAAGGAAGACCTATCCGAATCACATCAGACTTCTCACCAGAGACTATGAAAGCCAGAAGATCCTGGGCAGATCTCATGCAGACACTAAGACAGCACAAATGCCAGCCTAGACTACTATACCCAGCAAAAGTCTCAATCACCATAGATGGAGAGACCAAGATATTCCATGATAAAACCAAATTTTCACAATATCTTTCCACAAATCCAGCCCGGCAACGGATAATAGGTGGAAACCTCCAATACAGGGAGAGAAACAACACCCAGGAAAAAATGAGATAATAACCTTCTTGAATCAAACCCAAAAGTAGATAACCACTCAAACATAAAGATAGCGTCAAGAATGGCAGATGGCAATAATCACTATGCCTTAATCTCTCTTAATATCAATGGTCTCAATTCCCCAATTAAAAGACATAGACTAGCAGACTGGATACGTAAACAGGACCCAGCATTTTGCTGCATGCAGGAAACGCACCTCAGTGTCAAAGACAAACACTACCTCAGAGTAAAAGGCGGGAAAGCAATTTTACAAGCAAATGGTCCCAAGAAACGAGGTGGAGTAGCCATCCTAATATCGGATAAAATTGATTTTCAACCTAAAGTCATCAAAAAAGACACAGAAGGACACTACATACTGATCAAGGGAAAAATCCACCATCAAGAACTCTCAATTCTGAATATGCTCCAAATGCAAGGGCACCCTCATTCGTAAAAGAAACTTTACTAAAACTCAAAGCATACATCGCACCGCACACAATAATAGTGGGTGACTTCAACACCCCGCTCTCTGAAATGGATCGTTCAGGAAAGCAGAA
Source organism: Tokudaia tokunoshimensis (assembly GCA_036184795.1). Taxonomy (NCBI): domain Eukaryota; kingdom Metazoa; phylum Chordata; class Mammalia; order Rodentia; family Muridae; genus Tokudaia; species Tokudaia tokunoshimensis. The sequence goes on along the minus strand of BTHU01000021.1, from coordinate 46,022,111 downwards.
ACTAAACAGGGACACAGTGAATCTAATTGAAGCCTTGGACCAAATGGAACTAACTGATATATATAGAACATTTCATCCTAGAGCTAAAGAATACACCTTCTTCTCAGCTCCTCATGGTACCTTCTCCAAAACTGACCATATAATTGGTCACAAATCAGACCTCAACATATACAAGAAGATAGAAATAATCCCATGCCTCCTATCAGATCACTATGGAATAAGGGTGGTCTTCAATGGCAACAAAAACAAAAGAAAACCCACGTACACATGGAGGCTGAACAATGCTCTACTCAATGATAACTTGGTCAAGGTGGAAATAAAGAAAGAAATCAAAGACTTTTTGAAAGTTAATGAAAATGAAGGCACAACATGCCCTAATTTATGGGACACAATGAAAGCGGTGCTAAGAGGAAAATTCATAGCCCTGAGTGCCGCCAAAAAGAAACGGGAGACAGCATACACTAACAGCTTAATGGCACACCTGAAAGCCCTGGAACAAAAAGAAGCAAATACACCAAAGAGGAGTAGAAGGCAGGAAATCATCAAACTCAGGGCTGAAATCAATCAAGTAGAAACAAATAAAACCATACAAAGAATCAACAAAACGAGGAGTTGGTTCTTTGAGAAAATCAACAAGATAGATAAGCCCTTAGCCAGACTAACCAGAGAGCACAGAGATAGTATCCAAATTAATAAAATCAGAAACGAAAAGGGAGAGATAACAACAGAAACTGAGGAAATTCAAAAAATCATCAGATCCTACTACAAAAACCTGTATTCAACACAACTAGAAAATCTTGAGGAAATGGACAATTTCCTTGACAGATACCAAGTACCAAAATTAAATCAGGATCAAATAGACCATCTAAACCGTCCTATAACCCCTGAAGAAATAGAAGTTGTCATTGGAAGTCTTCCAACCAAAAAAAGCACAGGTCCAGATGGTTTTAGTGCAGAATTCTATCAGACCTTCAAAGAAGACCTAACACCAATACTCTTCAAACTGTTCCACAAAATAGAAACAGAAGGAACACTACCCAACTCGTTCTATGAAGCCACAATTACACTAATACCAAAAGCACACAAAGATCCGACAAAGAAAGAGAATCTCAGGCCAATCTCTCTTATGAATATCGATGCAAAAATACTCAATAAAATTCTTGCCAACCGAATCCAAGAACACATCAAAACGATCATTCACCACGATCAAGTAGGCTTCATCCCAGGGATGCAGGGATGGTTCAATATAAGGAAATCCATCAATGTAATCCACTACATAAACAATCTCAAAGAAAAAAAACCACATGGTCATCTCATTAGATGCTGAGAAAGCATTTGACAAAATTCAGCATCCTTTCATGCTAAAGGTCTTGGAAAGATCAGGAATTCAAGGCCCATATCTAAACATAGTAAAAGCAATTTACAGCAAACCGGTAGCCAGCATCAATCTAAATGGAGAGAAACTTGAAGCAATCCCACTAAAATCAGGGACTAGACAAGGCTGCCCTCTCTCTCCATATCTTTTCAATATAGTACTTGAAGTTCTAGCTAGAGCAATTAGACAACAAAAAGAGGTCAAAGGGATACAAATTGGAAAGGAAGAAGTCAAACTATCACTATTTGCAGACGATATGATAGTATACATAAGCGACCCAAAGAACTCCACCAGAGAACTCCTACAGCTGATAAACGACTTCAGCAAAGTGGCCGGATATAAAATCAACTCAAGCAAGTCAGAAGCTTTCCTATACTCAAAGGATAAGCAGGCTGAGAAAGAAGTAAGAGAAATAATACCCTTCACGATAGCCACAAACCATATTAAGTATCTTGGCGTGACTCTAACCAAACAAGTGAAAGATCTGTATGACAAGAACTTCAAGTCTCTGAAGAAAGAAATTGAAGAAGACCTCAGAAGATGGAAAAATCTGCCATGCTCATGGATTGGCAGGATTAATATAGTAAAAATGAGCATCTTACCAAAAGTAATACACAGATTCAATGCAATCCCCATCAAAATCCCAACTCAATTCTTCATAGAGTTAGAAAGAGCAATTCAAAAATTCATCTGGAATAACAGAAAACCCAGAATAGCTAAAACTATTCTCAAGAGTAAAAGAACCTCTGGGGGAATCAGTATCCCGGACGTCAAGCTGTACTACAGAGCAATAGTGTTAAAACTGCATGGTATTGGTACAGTAACAGACATGTAGATCAATGGAACAGAATTGAAGACCCAGAAATGAATCCACACTCCTATGGTCACTTGATCTTTGACAAAGGAGCTAAAACCATCCAGTGGAAAAAAGATAGCCTTTTCAACAAATGGTGCTGGCTCAGCTGGAGGTCAACATGCAGAAGAATGCAAATTGACCCATCCTTATCTCCTTGCACTAAGCTCAATTCTAATTGGATCAAAGATCTCCACATAAAACCAGACACACTGAAACTAATAGAAGGGAAACTAGGGAAGAACCTTGAACATATGGGCACAGGGGAGAATTTCCTGAACAGAACTCCAATAGCTTATGCTCTAAGATCAAGAATAGACAAATGGGACCTCATTAAATTACAAAGTTTTTGCAAGGTAAAAGACACTGTCAAAAAGACAAAGCGGCAACCAACTAACTGGGAAATGATCTTTACCAACCTTACATCCGACAGAGGGCTAATATCCAATATACACAAAGAACTCAAGAAGTTAAACTCCAGAGAGGCAAGTAACCCTATTAAAAAATGGGGTACAGAGCTACACAAAGAGTTCTCACCTGAAGAATATCTAATGGCTGAGAAGCACCTAAAGAGATGTTCATCATCCTTAGTCATTAGGGAAATGCAAATCAAAACAACCCTGAGATTCCATCTCACACCAGTCAGGATGGCTAAGATCAAAAACACAGGAGACAGCAGTTGTTGGCGAGGATGTGGAGAAAGAGGAACACTCCTCCACTGCTGGTGGAATTGCAAGCTGGTACAACCACTCTGGAAAGCAGTCTGGCGGCTCCTCAGAAAACTGGGCATGACACTTCCGGAGGATCCGGCTATACCACTCCTGGGCATATACCCAGAGACTTTACCTGCATGCAATAAGGACACATGCTCCACTATATTCATAGCAGCCTTATTTATAATAGCCAGAAGCTGGAAAGAACCCAGATGTCCCTCAACGGAGGAATGGATTCAGAAGATGTGGTATATCTACACAATGGAATACTACTCTGCAATTAAAAACAATGAATTCACGAAATTCCTAGGCAAATGGTCAGATCTTGAAAATATCATCCTTAGTGAGGTAACCCAATCACAAAAGATCACACATGGTATGCAGTCACTGATAAGGAGATATTGACCCAGAATCTCGGAATACCCTAGACACAATCCGCATATCAATAGATTTCTAAAAAGATGGAAGGAGAGACCCCTGGTCCTGGAAAGACTGGATGTAGGGGAACGCCAGGACAGAGTAACGAGAGGGGGTTGAATGGGGAAAAGAGGGAGGGAAGGGGGCTTATGGGACTTTCGGGGAGGAGGAAATGGGAAAGGGGAAGTGATTTGGAATGTAAATTAAAAAATAAAATAAAAAAAAATGAAAAAAAAAAGATGGACCAATCAAACAAAGAGCCTCCAATTTTTATTAATAAACTGTTATTTCTCAAGTCAAGAAAATTCTGAGTTTTCATGAATTTATTCTGGAGAAGGAAAAAAAATGTTTGCAACCACAGACAGGTTTCATAACCACTCCAAGAAAATGGCAAGAGCTTCTTCAGGACAATTCCTTTTGCTTTCTGTAATTGGAGGTGAGAAATATCATTTGTTTCTTTCACCAAACCACAAAAGAAAAAAAAACAAAACAAAAGACTGACATCATTCTTTTACCACAGGAGCTGGGACTACATGTTCTGTCGAGAGACTGTACTCTCGTTCTCACGCCTAGCACAGGGGATCAATTGCGTGCAGAGACGTTGAGAGGGGGGAATGGGGAAAGCCACAGCCCTGCTACTGGCTCTAGAGAACACACAGTCCAACATTTTTCCTTTCTAGTACTTTCTTCCTGTAAGTATCAAGTGAATATTTGTTTCTTTTTTCCTCTGGTCTAGGCTCTCTCAGTTGGGAGCCAAGCTAGATGTCTAGACTGACAACCAACAAAAGTTACATGCTTCCTGGAAAGAAAAAGTCTTCACATATTAAACTGTTTTGGTGATAGGGAGTGAGTCTATAGAGACATCATGGGGAAGAGGCAATGGTACAGTAAAAATATCTGATTAAAATTCCTTTTGAAAGCCAGGAGTGGCAGTGCAGGCCTTTAGTCCCAGCAATGGGGAGGCAGAGTCACCAGTGAGCAGATATCTGTGAGTCCCAGGATAGCCTGGATCACACAGAGAAACCCTGTCTCAAAAACCATTAATAAATTAATTAAACTTTTTTTTTTTTTGCTTTGCTTTGCTTTGCTTTTCAAGACTGGGCTTCTCTGTGTAGCCTTGACTGTCCTGGAACTCGATTTGTAGACCAGAATGACCTCGAACTCAGAGAGTTAAAAGCCTCTGTCTCTCAAGTCCTGGGATTAAAGGCATGGGCCACCACTATCCAGTCCCCTTTTCTAAAATATGATGAGACCTAAAAAGTTAGAAACATTATTATCTTCATTGCTTTTCTATTGCTATGAAAAAAATCACGACCAAAGCAATTCATTAAAGAAACTTTTAATTAGGCTTACAGTTTCAGAGTGTTAGGGCCCACGTGGTCAATGCAAAGGACGGAAAAGCTAAGAGCTTACATCTTGATCTGCAAGTGGGAGGCAGAGAAAACTAACTCAAAATGTCACAAGTCTTTTGAAACCTCAAAGTCTACCATCAGTGACATACTTCTGCCATCAAGTTCACAAATACCTCCTAATCTTCCCCAAAGGGCCAGTGACAGAAGAACAAATATTCAAATATATGAGCCTATGGAGGCTATTCTCAGTCAAACCAGCCAGGAGCCACCTCCCTAAATTTATATGACTACCAAAATGTTGAGATGACATCCCAAGAGGTTCGAGTGAGATTGGACCCTCAGTCGTTGCCCTCTCTTTACTATTATAATGGAGATAAAGAAGAACATTATTATAAAGTGGAATTTAAGCCTTATTGTGACATTGAAAGAAATATTTAGAAGCTACTGTTTTTATGTTTATTATATTTTGTTTAAATATTATTGTTTCTATACTAATTCCAGATCCATCTTTATATCAATTGCAGAAAAAATAAATTGGTGAGATAAACTTAATTACAATATACTGAAGTAAGCTATGAGAATACAGGAAAACCTTGAAAGGAAGCATTCTAGATCCTGGATCATACAGGCAGGCAATATACCATTGAAGACATAGACTCCTTAGGGACATGGGCATCAGTCCTGAATGTAAAAACACACATTTCAAGGAAGACTATTTAAAAGGAGAAAATCAATTTCACAGTGGAAAAACTTAAGAAAAAAAACACTGGATCTGAGTGCTGCTATGGCCTACCTGCAAGAGCCCCTCCTCTTACCCCAGCACCATTTCCTGGAGCTTCTATGCACACGTCTTGGTGCAGAACCAGAGTCCCTCTACCTGTTTCCTGCTGCCTCTCGCAGCCTTTCCTCACAGCCCAGCTCCACTATTCTGTGTTATCTCTGACTCACAGAAACTCTCTTTCAGGGACTCCACAGCCACCACACTTGCCTAGTATCCAGAGTGGGCAACAGCAACCAAATAACAGAGAACAAAGAAAAAATGAGATATCTATACCTCAACATCATGACTCCAGATGCTTGATTCCCTGAACAAAAAATTCAAATATGAACAACCAGGATGAATGTCTTCTAGAATCTAGCAACCCTGTTGCTTTAGGCCCTGAGAGAAACAATTTATTTAGCTGAAGCACAAGAAAAGGACCTCAAAATAGCAAGCATGAGTAAAGAGCCTTAAGGAAGATGTGAATAAATACCTTAATAAAGGCAGTGAAAATACAAACAGTTGAATGGAACAATATTGCAAGACGTGAAAGTAGAATTTAACAATGAAATAGAATCACTAAAGAAAACCCAAACTGAAATATAGCTGGAACTGAAAAACGTAGGCTATCAAACAAAAAAACTAATGTGTAAGCTTCACCTAGAAATTAAAAGACATGAAACTGAGAATTTCATATCTTGAAGACAAGGCAGAGAAATTTAAAAAAAAATGTAAAATATTAAGTCTTTAAAAAAAATCCAGGCAACTGAAGAAAATCTGGAACTCTATGAAAGGATAAAATCTTCAAACAAATTATTGGTATAGAACAGTGGTTCTCAACCTTCCTAATGCTGCAACCCTCAAATACAGTTCCTCATGTGTTGTGACACCTCCAACCATAAAATTATTTTCTTGCTACTTAATAACTGTAATTTTCCTACTGTTATTAATCATAATTCAAATATCTGATATGGGACCCCTCTGAGGTAATGATCCACAGGTTGAGAACAACAAGTATAGAGGAAAGAGAAGAAGAAATTCTGGAGACAGAAAGTATTTTTAGCAAAGTCAGAGAAGAAAATTGTCCAATTAAAGATATGCCTATGGGTGAGGCTGCCCTCCTCTCTTCTGCGACTGAGAGGGCAGGTACAGCCAGGAGCACAGGGAACACAGCAATGGAGCAGCGGGGTCCATCCGGGCTCCACCCGCACCCAAGAGATGCTCAGCTCCGCAGTTGTCTGCGCACCAATCTTGCCAGGAGAGAACCACTCTCCGGGAGTGATTTGAATCCCATCTTTGGAGGTGAGGCCACCATCTTCTCTCCTGCGAATGAGCAAGCAGGTACAGCCAGGAGCACAGAGAACACAGGAGTGGCAGAGCAGCTGGGTCCACCCGGGCTCCACCTGCACCCAGGAGCTGGGCAGTGCCACAGCACTCTGTGCCAGGGAGAGCTGATTACCCAGGGGTGCTGAGACAGCCTTGCATACCAGCCAGAGACAGCAGGACCAACTAACACCACAAATAACCAGTTGGCAAAAGACGAATGTAGGAACATTACCAACAGAAATCAAGGCAACATGGCACCATCCAAACCCAATTCTCCCACAACAGCAAGTCCTGGATAACCCAAACCACCAGAAAAGCAAGATTTGGATTTAAAATCACAGCTCATGATGCTGATAGAGGGCTTCAAGAAGGACATAAATAACATAAATAACAGGTAAAGAGGAAGAAGCCATTAAAGAATTACAGGAAAGCACAACAAAAGTGGTGAAGAAATTGAACAAAACCATCCAGGATCTAAAAATGGACGTACAAACAATAAAGAAATCACAAAGGGAAACAACTCTGGACATAGAAAACCTAGGTTTTTTGTTTTGTTTTGTTTTGTTTTTTCGAGACAGGGTTTCTCTGTGTAGCACTGGCTGTCCTGGAACTCACTCTATAGACCAGGCTGGCCTCGAACTCAGAAATCCTCCTGCCTCTGCCTCCCAAGTGCTGGGATTAAAGGCGTGCGCCACCACAGCCCAGCTGATAGAAAACCTAGGAAAGAAGTTAGGAGTCATGGATGACTCAACAACAGAATACAACAGATAGAAGAGAAAATGCAGATGCATTTTCAGATGCAGAAAATACCATAGAAAGCATTGACACAACAATCAAAGAAAATGCAAAATGCAAAAAGCTCCTAACCCAAAACATCCAGGAAATATAGGACAAAATGAAAAGACCAAACCTAAGGATTATAGGTATAGAAGAGAGTTAAGATTTCCAACTTAAAGGGCCAGTAAATGTCTTCAGCAAAATTATAGAAGAAAACTGACCTAACCTAAAGAAAGAGATACCCATGAACATAAAAGAAGCCTACAGAACTCCAAATAGATTGGCCCAAAAAAGAAATTCCTCCTGTCACATAATAATTAAAATACCAAATGCACTAAACAAAAAAAGAATATTAAAAGTAAGGAAAAAAAATCAAGTAACATATAAAGGCAGACCTATAAGAATTACACCAGACTTCGTGCCAGAAACTATGAAAGCCAGAAGATCCTGGGAAGATGTCATATAGACCCTAAGGGAACACATATGCCAACCCAGGCTACTATACCCAACAAATCTCTCAATTACCATAGATGGAGAAACCAAGGTATTCCATGACAAAAACAAACTTACACTGTATCTTACCATAAATCCAGCCCTTCAAAGAATAATAAATGGAAAACACCAACAAAAGGAGGGAAACCACACACTAGAAAAAGCAAGAAATTAATCTTCTTTTAACAAACAAAAAAGAAGAGAGCCACACAAACATAACTCCACCTCTAATAACAGGAAATAACAGGAAGCAACAATCATTTCTCCTTAATATCTCTTAATATCAATGGACTCAATTCGCCAATAAAAAGACATAGACTAACAGACAGGATATATAAGCAGGACCCAGCATTTTGCTGCATACAGGAAACTGACCTCAGGCACAAAGACAGACACTACCTCAGAGTAAAAGGCTGGAAAACAATTTTCCAAGCAAATGGTCCCAAGAAACACACTGGTATAGCCATTCTAAGATCAAATAAAATCTACTTTCAATCTAAAGTAATCAAAAAAGTTAAGGAAGGACACTTCATACTCATCAATTGTGAACAACTATGCTCCAAATACAAGGGCACCCACATTCATAAAAGAAACTTTACTAAAGCTCAAAGTACACATTGCAACCCCACACAATAATAGTGGGAGACTTCAACACCCCACTCTCATCAATGGACAGATCAGGTAAACACAAACTAAACAGAGAAACAGTGAAACTAACAAAAGTTATGAACTAAATGGATTTAACAGATATCTATATAACATTTTATCCTAAAACAAAAGAATATACCTTCTTCTCAGCACCTCACAGTACTTTCTCCAAAACTGACCATATATTCGGTCACAAAACAGACTTCAACAGATATAAGAAGATTGAAATAATTCGATGCACCCTATCAGATCACCACGGACTAAGGCTGGTCTTCAATAACAACAAAAACAACAAAAAGCCCACATACAAATGGAACCTGAACAACATTCTACTCCATGATAATTTGTTCAAGGATAAAATTAAGAAATTAAAGACTTTTTAGAATTGAATGAAAACAAAGGAACAACATACCCAAATTTATGGGATACAATGAATGCAGTGCTATAAGGAAAACTCAGGGCTGAAATCAACCAAGTAGAAACAAAAGGAACTATATAAAGAATCAACCAAACCAGGAGCTGGTTCTTTGAAAAAACCAACAAGATAGATAAACCCTTAGCCAAATTAACCAGAGGGCACAGAGACAGTATCCAAATCAGCAAAATTAGAAATAAAAAGGGAGACATAACAACAGATACTGAGGAAATCCAAAAAATCGTCAGACACTACTATAAAAGTCTATACTCAACAAAAGTGGAAAACCTAGATGAAATGGACAATTTTCTAGACAAATATCAGGTACCAAAGATAAATCAGGATCAGATAAATGATCTAAACAATCCCATAATTCCTAAAGAAATAGAAGCAGTCATTAATAGTCTCCCAACCAAAAAAATCCAGGCCCAAATGGGTTCAATGGAGAGTTCTATCAGACCTTCAAAAAAGACCTAATATCAATACTCTTCAAACTATTCCACAAAATAGAAACAGATGGAACACTAACCAATTCGTTTTAGGAAGCCACAATTACTCTGATACCTAAACTATACAAAGACCCAACAAAGAAAGAGAACATTAGACCAATTTTCCTTATGAATATCGATACAAAAATACGCAATAAAATTATTGTAAACCTAATCCAAGAACACATCAAAATGATCATCCACCATGATCAAGTAGCCTTCATCCCAGAGATCCAGGGATGGTTCAATATACGGAAATCCATCAGTGTAATCCACTATATAAGCAAATTCAAAGAAACAAAACCTCATGATCATTTCATTAGATGCTGAGAAAGCATTTGACAAAATCCAACACCTCTTCATGATAAAAGTATTGGAAAGATCAGGAATTCAAGGCCCATACCTAAACACAGTAAAAGCAATATACAGCAAACCAGTAGCCAACATCAAACTAAATGGAGAAAAACTTGAAGCAATCCCACTGAAATCACGGACTAGACAAAGCTGTCCACTCTCTCCCTACCTGTTCAATATAGTACTCAAAGTCCTGGCCAGAGCAATTAGACAACAAAAGGAGGTCAAAGGGATTCAAATTGGAAAAGAAGAAGTCAAACTATCAATATTTGCAGATGATATGATAGTATACTTAAGTGACCCCAAAAGTTCCACCAGAGAACTCCTAACCTTATAAACAACTTCAGCAAAGTGGTTAGATATAAAATTAACTCAAACAAATCAGTAGCCTTCCTATACTCAGAGGATAAAGATGTTGAGAAAGAAATTAGGGAAATAACTCACTTCACAATATTCACAAATAATACAAAATACCTTTATATATGTGACTCTAACCAAGCAAGTGAAAGATTTGTATGACAAGAACTTCAAGTCTCTGAAGAAAGAAATTGAAGATCTCAGAAGATTGAAATATCTCCCATGCTCATGGATTGGCAGGGCTAATATAGTAAAAATGGCCATCTTTTGTAAAGCAATCTACAAATTCAATGCAATCCCCATCAAAATTCCAACTTGATTCTTCTTAGAGTTAGAAAGAGCAATTTTCAAATTTATCTGAAATAACAAAAAACCCAGGATAGCAAATACTATTCTCAACAATAAAAGAACTTCTGGCAGAATCACCATCCCTGACCTCAAGCTATATTACAGAGAAATAGTAATAAAAAACAAAAATAAAAATAAACTGCATGGTATTGGTACAGTGACAGGCAGGTAGATCTTTGACAAAGGAGCTAAAACCATCCAGTGGAAAAAAGACAGCATTTTCAACAAATGGTGCTGATACAACTGGCAGTCAACATGCAGAAGGATGCAAATTGATCCATTCTTATCTCCCTTTCCAAGTCTAAGTGGATTAAGGACCTCTACATAAAACCAGATACACTGAATCTAACAGAAGAGAAAGTAGGGAAGAACCTGGAGCACATGGGCACAGGGGAAAATTTCCAGAATAGAACATCAATAGCTTATGCTCTAAGATCAAGAACTGCCAAACCTCATAAAATTGCAAAGCTTCTTTAAGGCAAAGGACACTGTCAATAGGACAAAACGGCAACCAACAGATTGGGAAAAGATTACCAATCCTACATCCAATAGAGGACTAATATCCAACCTATACAAAGAACTCAAGAAGTTAGACTCCAGAGAACCAATAACCCCATCAAAAAATGGGGTACACAACACTACTATGGACGACAAGAAACACATATGAAAAGGAGCATGCCATGGCTGTCTTCGGAGGGGCCTTGCCAGAGCCCTACACATACAGAGGCAGATGCTAGCAGTCAACCATTGGTCTGGGAGTAGGGTCCCCAGTGGAGGAGTTGGAGGGCAGTCCAGAGGAGCTGAAGGGGTTTACAGCCCCACAAGAAGAACAACAATGTTGGCCACCCAGACGCCCCAGGACTCCCAGGGACTAAACCATCAACCAAGGGGTACACATGGTTCTAGCCAAAAATGTGGCAGAGGAATGTCTTGTCAGGCATCAGTAGGATGAGTGGTCCTTGGTCAGGTGAAAGCTAAATAGATGCCCCAACAAGGGGAAATTGGGGGGAGGGGAGTGGATCGGGTAGAGGGGCATATACTTGGAGGCAGGGAGTGGGAGGAGGGACACATGCTCCACTATGTTTATAGCAGCACTATTTATAATAGCCAGAAGCTGGAAAGAACCCAGATGTCCCTCAACAGAGGAATGGATACAAAAAATGTGGTACATTAACACAATGGAGTACTACTTAGCTATTAAAAACAATGAATTCATGAAATTCTTAGGCAAGTGGATGGAGCTAGAAACTATCATCCTGAGCGAGCTAACCCAATCACAAAAGAACAGACAAGATATGCAATCACTGATAAATGGATATTAGTCCAAAATCTTGGGATACCCAAGATACAACTCACAGACCACATGAAGCTAAAGATGAAGGAAGGCCAAAGTGTGACTACTTTGATCCTTATTGGAGAGTGGATCAAAACACCCACAAATCACAGCCAACCAATAGAATGAGCATAGGGTCCCCAATGGAGCAACTAGAGAGAGGACCAAAGGAGCTGAAGATGTTTGCAGCCCCAAAGGAGGAAAAATAATATGTACCAACCAGTACCCCCAGAGCTCCCAGGAACTAAACCACCAACCAAAAAGTACACATGGAGGGACCCACGGCTCCAGCTATGTATGTAGCAGAAGATGACCATTTCAGACATCAGTGAGAAGAGAAGCCATTGGTCCTGTGAAGGCTTGATTCCCCAGAATAGGGGAATGCAAGTCAGGAAAATGGGGGGGAATGTGCCAGGAGGGAGGAATAGGGGGCTTTCAAAGGGATAAAGCAGAAACATGCTATCATTACCATTTGAAATGTAAGTAAAGCAAATATCTAATAAAAAAAGAAAAAGAAAAACAAGAAGAAAAGAAAAAAAGTTGAAGAAAAGAAATGGTAATTAAAACTCTCCCAACCAGAAAATGCTCAAAGACAGATGGATTCAGTACAGATTTCTACCAGAACTTCAAAGAAGAATAAATGTCAATACTCCTCAAACTATCTCACAAAATCAAAACAGAAGGAACCTGAAAAGACATTTTCTAATTTTATGAAGTCACTATTACCCTGGCACCAAAACCACCCCACACAGACCAATAAACACACATACACACACACACACACACACACATACACACATACAGAGAGAGAGGGAGAGAGAGAGAGAGATAGAGAGAGAGAGAGAGAGAGAGAGAGAGAGAGAGAGAGAGAGAGAGAGAGAGAAAATTAGACCAATATCCCTTTTGAACATAGAGGCAAAATTTCTCAATAAAATATTTGCAAGCCAGTAACACATCACAAAGAGAATCCATCATGTTCAAGTATGCTTCATCCCAGACAAGCAGGGATGGTTCATCCTACATAAATTGATAAATGTAACCTCATAAACAGTTTGAAAGGAAAAAAACCCAACATATGATTATCTCATTAGATACAGAGAAGGTCTTTCACAAAATCCAAATACGAAAGACACACCTCAACATAATAGAGGCAATTTACAGAAACCCACAACTTACACTAAACTGATGTGAATTAGGAATATGCAATAATTGTCACAACCTGCATGACTTTGGACTGAACCTAAGTAGGGGATACTGGGAATGAATAAGCACAAGGTGGCACTGGGATCTGGGAGCCGTGCACTCACAAGGAGATGCAGTAACAACAGAGAAACTCATTGAGCCTGTCATGTGCAGCTGCATGAGGAGACAGGTCAGCTAATCCCAGTAGGGGATCTGTGTAGGGGAGCATCTCAGGATGCAGTCATCTGGGAAAAGGAAGCTGGGACACCTTACACAGCCAGAGAAAGGCCTTGCTATTCCCCAGACCTGAGGAAAGCTTTGTCATTCCTACAGTTCTGGGACACTGGAGTCCTTGACATGGCCATACTCACATCAACAATACACATTCATTTGGGACTTCATCTACTCCACACAAAATAACACTAGAAACTGAAAACATTCAAGTGTATTGATATTGATTGAATGTATCTGCGCGCCTCACAATATAAACTGGAAATCTCAACTGCTCTAGAGGCTGGGGCAGGAGGATCACAAACAAATCTAAGGCTTTCCTTAGCAATTTTGAGAGATTGTGCCTCAGAATCAAAGGGATGGTGGTGTAGGGAGCTGGAATAACAGTTCTGTAATAGAACATTTGCTTAGTATGCATAAGTCCCTAGGTTCAATCCACAGTTCCACAAAAAAAAAGGTAAAGAAGGAAAAAGACACAATAAAAATAATATACTAATTAATTTGAAATTTTAAATGAAATCACATTGAGAAAACTGTTGAAAGTGACACAAGAGGAAATAGAAAACTACATAGTCATTATTTCTTCAAAAAAGTTGAATTTATAATTAACAATATTCCTCTTACATTTTCCCAAACCTTTAAGGAAGGATATTTCCAATATGAAATCTTTCTTCCTTCTTTCCTTCTTTCCTTCCTTCCTTCTTTCTTTCCTTCCTTTCCTCCTTCCTTCCTTCCTTTGGTTTTAGTTGATGTTGTTGGATTTTTTGGGTTTTTTTATTTTTTGTCTTTTGAGGGTTTGTTGTTGTTTATTTTTGTCTTTTAAGAGAGGTTTCTCTGTATAGCTCTGGCAGTCATGGAACTTGCTCTGTAGATCACACTAGCCTTGAACGCAGAGATCTGGCTGACTCTGCCTCCCAAGACCTGGGATTAAAGCTATACACCACCACCACCTGACTCTATTTCTTCTAAATTATTAATGAAGAGGATTTTTTAAAGAGAGAGAGAGAAAGAGAAAGAGAGAGAGAGAGAGAGAGAGAGATCTCACTATATTGTCAAACTGACAATGAATTCCTAGGCTCAAGTTTAGTGCCAGATTTTTTATTATTATTATTATTATTATTATTATATTACTTTTTATTCAATTTTAATAATAAATTGTTTAATGTTAGTGAACTTATTTAATTATGGTCATTTAGTATTACCTATTTCAATTAATTTGCAATATATCTATAAGGAAATGTATATTGCCACATGTAGATAAGCATTTGCATACTGTCAAAAGTTTTTTTTCAAAGCCAGTCCCTACACAATGAAATGCTGAGTAGTTAAGCCAAAATAGCGAAATCAAAAAAGTTGGGATATATGGGTGAGGGTGCCTGTCTTAGTTAGGATTTCTATTGCTGTGAAGAAACACCATGACCATGACAACTCTTATAAAGGATGACATTTAATAAAGACTGGCTTACAGTTCAGAGATTTTCTCCATTGACATCATGGTAGGAAGCATGGTGCACATAGCAGACTTGGTACTAGAGATATAGCTGAGAGTACTACATTTGAATCAGCATGCAGCAGGAAGAGAGTGAAACCCTGGACCTGATTTGAACATCTGAGACCTCAAAGCCCATACCTTGTGATGCACTTCCTCCAAAAAAGCCACACCTACTCCAACAAGCCACACTTCCTAATTGTGAGCTACCCCCTATAAGCCTATGGTGGCCATTTCATTCAAACCACCACAGTGTCATATATTGACCAAACGCCTGGGTCCTATCGCCAGGACCTGTCATTTTGAAAGGAAGAGACAAGCATGCTCTGCTCATGCCTATCTCCTTTCTTTGGGAATTAGTCAACCAGCAGGAATTACATTTGCTTTCATGCCTTGAATTTGATGGCATTAAAAAACTTTCATAAGCAAACTACTAATTATATTCTTAGAATTCAGCATAGTAGATCCTGCCATACTATAAACACTTAATGAACATTTCTGATTAGGTATATTAATTAATTAACATAAACTGAGCCAAGTATTTGGCAAATTAAAGGAATCTAGACTGAGGGAAATCTACTTAATATTACTGATGAGAGATGAGAATAATGGAGCATAACTACTGTTTCCCAGATACTCTAGAAGTGGAGGCAGGAGGATCCCAAGTTTGGGAACATCTCAAAACAAAAATTTTTAAAGAGGACTAGGAACAAGGACCAGCAGTTATGGAATTGCCTAGTATGCATGAAGCCCTTAGTTCAATCCCCAACTCCAGAGGGAAAGGAAATATTGAATACTAGTTGTTCACAAAGATAGAAAAATATTTAAAATCTATTGAAAAATGTACACTGCTAATATCAAGAAAGGTGAAAGTACTTTAACATTTTAATTAAATATTCTTAAATTTTCTTTCTACTCAAGATTGTGTGGTTCAATGACTTGTCTTTATTTGGTATGCATTATTATATATTCTGCAGGTATTATTTATTATACATTTTAGTAATCTCTTTCATCCTTTTTAACAAATTTTGTTTTCCTTTTAGCTATGTCCCTCATTCAAAACTTTTAAATTCTTTTTTTGTGCAAGAATTTAAGAGTCTAACTGAATAAAAAAAATTGAAGAAGATAGAGATTTTCCATGTTCTCAGACTAGAAGAATTAATATTATAAAAATAGCTATGTTGCAAAACATAAACTATATACTCAATGTACTACTAATCCAAATTCTAATGATATTCTTCACAAAGAAATGGGGGACCTAAAAACCCAAGTGAAAATAGAAATAGTCAAAGTATTACAAATAGAAAGAACATCTCTTGATGTTCCTGATTCAAAATATACTACAGAGCTTTAGTTTCAATGATAGATGGAACTGGCAAAAGAAAAAGAGGAGGAGGAGGAGAAGGAGGAAGAGGAGGAAGAAGAAGAGGAAGAGGAAAGAAAAAAGAAAAGTAGATCAATGCAGCATAATAGACAACCCAGAAATAAATGCACATAGATATGGCCAGCCAGTATTTGATAAAGTTGTCAAAAACATACACCGGAAAAAAAGACAACAGATAATGCTCAGACAAAAGTGTTTACTCAGAGAATGAAATTAGATCTTCATCTCTCACCCTGCACAAATCAATAATATATGGAGGATTTTAAGTTAAAATTCTAAAATGCGGAAATGCCTAGAGAAAATCTCAGGAAAAGATGCACAGAGGTCAAGATACGTTGGCATGGCCCAGTAAGTTACTTGATGCCTAATCTGATTCTCAGGACCTGCAGCATGAAAGGAAAGAACCAACTCCAGCGAGTTGTCCTCTGACCTACATCATGGCCTGCAGTGCTCTCATACAAAATAGAAATATAATAATAATAATAATAATATAGGCATAGACATGAGCAATCTGAACAGGACAAGCAATAGGCCCAGGAATTGACAAATGGGGTTACACGAAATTAAAAATGTTTTCTACATAGCGAAGGAAACTACCAGCAGAAGAAACTGGAGAACAGGAGACGCTCTTTGCCAGGCAGGGAGTATTCTAATATCTAGAATAAATAAAGGGCAGCAAAACTCAAGCACACTAAAGAGCACAACCCTCAATCGGTAGATGGGCTAATGAAAAGAACAGACGGTCATCAAAAGAAGAAACTCAAATGGCCAATAAATACCTCTTAAAGTTCAACATTTTTAGCAACCAGGGAAATCTAAATTAAAACTGCTTTGAGATTCCATCTCACCCTAGTCAGAATGATTGTGATCAAGAAAACAAAAGACATAAAATGCTGGTGAAACTGTGAGGAAAGATAAAACCTTCCCACTGCTGAGGAGAGCATGCACCAGGGTGGTCATTACGGAAATCAGTTTGGAAGTTCCTCAACAGAATAAAAACAAAACTACCGTGCACACCAGTCCTGGGCACATACCCAAAGGCTCTGCATCCTACCACAGGAGACACTCGCAACCGTGTTGATTGCTGCTCTCTTTACAGTGGACCCAAACTAAGACACCCATCAGCAAGTGGACAAAGAAGATAGAACAAAGAGGCATATACACAAAGGAAAATTTTATGCAGCTGTAAAGAAAAATGAGATTATGAAACTTACAAAAAAATGAATGAGCTTTAAAAATGTTTCAAAAATAAAAATTAAAATAAAAAAACATACAAATAAGATATCTATTGATAGCAAGTCATGAGAAATTTTATTTTATGATAATCTTTTGGTATACATCTAATTTTGTCATTTATTAAGGAAAAAATTTACATTCTAATGAAATAAATTACTTATTTCATGAAGAATGATCTTTTGCCTGAGACTTTGACACTGCAAATATAGAGCATTGTCAATGCTTTCCAAATTCATCAATATTTTTATTTTATAATCACCAGTTCTGAGAAATACCACTTTACATAAATTCATAGTACAAAATTGCAAAGAGTGCTTAGGGCCATTTCAGAAATTCTGTTCTAATCCCAAGTTACACTCATCTAATTGGTTGGTTGTTGCTGTTGTTGCTGCTGTTGTCATTGTTTTTGTTTTTTGTTTAGTTTTTTTTGGTGAGACTTGGGTCAGAAAACAGTAATTTTAAAAATCAAACACTCCCAACACAAGACAACCCACAGAAACTGTACTGGTTGGTTTTGTGTGTCAACTTGACACAAGCTGAAGTTATCACAGAGAAAGGAGCCTCTCTAGAGGAAATGCCTCCATGAGATCCAGCTGTGGGGCATTTTCTTAATTAGTGATCAAGCAGGGAGGGTCCCCTTTTGGGTGGTGCCATCCCTGGGCTCGTAGTCTTGGGTTCTATAAGAAAGCAAGCTGAGCAAGCCAGGGGAAGCAAGCCAGTAAGGAACATCCCTCTATGGCCTCTGCATCAGCTCCTGCTTCCTGACCTGCTTGAGTACCAGTCCTGACTTCCTGTGGTGATGAACAGCAATGTGGAAGTGTAAGCTGAATAAACCCTTTCCTCCCTAACTTGCTTCTTGGTCATGGTGTTTGTGCAGGAATAGAAACCCTAACTAAGACAGACACAGTAATTGAGTAATTACATGCTGATGAATGATAGTAGGGGAATACTGGAAATATATTTTCCATTATGTTTCTATAAGGACAGAAAACCTTGTACATACAGAAAACATACTACATACAACCATCAGGTATCTGAGGCATTTCTGGAAGCATCTGTAGATGTCGCCCAGCACGAGACCTCTCGAGGTGCCCAGTGTGTGTGGTGTGGTCACACAGGCCATCAGGGAAGCAGCACAGGTGAGCAGTCAGGAGCATCTCAGTTTCAGTGTGCATGTGAGTTTGGATTAATTCGTAGTACAAGGCTTGCCTTCCAAAACCTTGTACTGCGGCCAAGCTTTTCAGAACTCCCATACTGTTCCATAACCCCTGTTGAAGTTTGCTGTATTGTTATATATTGTAATGCTAAATACTGGCCCTCAAGGTCTTTTTGCCACTGTGGATGGGGAGAGCTCATGTATACTAAGTGATGCTATGTAACCTTGCCTGCAAGTTATCTCTGATTGGTCAATAAAAATGCCTACAGCCTATAGCAGGGCAGAAGGAAGGTAGGTGAAGTTTCAGTTCCCGGGCTTGGGGTCTGAGGCAGGACCACAAAAGGGAGGAGAATGAGGAGAAGAGAGGAAGATGAGGAGAGAAGACATCATGGGGTAGGCTAATCATGAAAACATGGCCATGAGGGCTGCCCAATTGGAGTGGCCCAGGTGGACATGGAAAATTATATCTCAGGGTTAGGGGAGTAGGCAAAATAGCTTAGACAGTACATATCTGCCTACTCCAGTGTTTTAAAGGCTTATTATAAATATAGAGGCTGTAATGTCTTTCATCTGCAAACTAAAGGATCCAAGGTGGGGTAGAAACCCCCAATTAATAATAAATATTTACTTCAACAAGCCCCACATAGGATCATCCCACACTTTAAGAAAGTGTTGTCAGGTCTCTGTTATATGTAGTGTGAGTCCCAGGCCAGGAGTACCAACATTATTTGGGTTCCTTTCACAAATACAGATTTTTTTTTAAGGCCCTTCCTTGTCTTTTAACAAGAATTCAAATATTCCTCTAAAGCCTGCTTTAGAGGAGAGAGCTATCACTTTCCACAAAGCAATTCAAACAGCTGGTGTGTTCATCTCTTATGATACTGATATTTTTTTCTTACAACTGTTTTAAACATCAGTAGTTAATTTATAAAAATTAACCTTAAGACATTCTTTTCAGAGGCATCAAAGTGTAATAGTCTATTTTAACGTGTTTCTTATTTTCTTTCAAGAAGCCATTTACTTTCATAAATAGTAAGCTCGACACTTGTCTTCTTGTATTTGTTGTCTGAGACTGGATTTTATCTATTCATCTTTGTACCTTCTGTTCTGAACAATAAGCCCATAAACATAGAGTCGAGCTGCCTTCTCAGGTGCATTGTGGGAAGTACAAAACTGAAGTTCTTGCTGAAAGCTGCCATTCCTCTCTTCCACTGCCAATCCCATCTAGGCTACTGCCATGAGAGATAAAGTAACCAGCCAAACTTTGGAACTTAGGTCTATCAAAATCGAGACTCCAGGAAACTATTAGAGTAAGTCCATGACTTCTTCAGAACCAAACATTTTCTAAATGTTATATATTTTCTACTTTCCACACTGGTACTGTAAGCAGTGTTTTCTAATGTGCTCTACATAAGCATCAGATTTCAGAAATAATATACTATTTTATCCCCAAACATAATTAGTTAGACATAAGAATTATTCATTCATTATCTTTTAACATCTCAGTTGATCTTATCTTCATGATACAAAATGAAAGAAAACAAGAGCACCCTAATTTTCACAGTTTAGAGACAAGTGAACAGACTGCCTAACAAGCCCTAACAATTTGTTTGGTTTGGTTAGGTTTGATTTGGTTAGGTTAGGTTAGCTTAGGTTAGGTTAGGTTAGGTTTGGTTAGGTTTGTTTTGGTTAGGTTAGGTTTAGTTTGGTTTGGTTAGGTTAGGTTAGGTTAGGTTAAGTTAGATTTGATTAGGTTAGGCTTGGTTTGGTTTGGTTTGGTATAGCTGGGAGTGGTGTGTTTGGTTCATTGGTTGGTTGGTTGCATTTCAGCTTAGTTTACTTCTCATCCCTTTCAGAGACAGAGTCCCTTGCAACCTCAAACTCACTATGTAGCCTAAGATGACCTTACATTTCAGATCCCCCACCTCTAATCCATGAGTGCTCAGATTGCAAGCACGTGCCCTCACGCCAAGTTTATTTTAGTGCTACAGACAGAATTTATGGCTTCATGCACGGTAGGCAAGCACTTGACCTACTGAGCAACATCCCAGTCCTACTTTACTTTTGATTCAAATCCCTTCTGTTGTATATATATTGAATCTACTGCTGTATGGTTTTCTTTCTTTCTTTTTTTTCTTTTTAAAATGGGTTTGTTTTGTGTGTGGATGTTTTGCCTTTATGAATTCATGTGTGCCACATGCAAGCCTGGTGCCGAGGAGGTCAGAAGAGGATGTTGGATTTCCTGGAACAAGAATCACTGTCCATTGTGAGCTGCTGTGTAGGTTCTGGGAATCAATCCTGGTCCTCTGGAAGAGCAGCCAGTGCTCTTAACTCCTGAGCCATCTCTCCAGTCACTGCTGTACAGTTTTTGACAAAGGTCTTAGTTACTTTTCTATCCTTATGCTAAAACACTATGACCAAGGCCACTTATAGAAAAAAAAGGTTTTTTTTTTCTTTTTTCGTTTTTAAAGAAACCACTCAGACTGCATTCTCTCCCTCTCGGCCCTCAAAAAGGATCAAGAATGATCACCCATGGCAAGCAGCAGTTGCAGAAAGCTAGGAGCAGGCGTCATGCTCAGGAGAGAACTCTCCTCCTCCTGGTTTCGGGTGTTCTACACAATCAGAGAAACTTCTATAGAAATGATCCCTGAAAGTATAGTCTTGAAAAAAGGGTTTATTGGGGGCCTAGTTACAAAGGATTAGAGTCTATGACCATCATGGCAAGGAGCCTGGCAGCCAATTCTCTCTTCAAAACTCTGTGGGTCCCAGGTATGCATGTGGGGTACACAGACATACATGCAGACAAAACATTCATAAATGTAAAATAAAACAATAAATCCTAAAACAAATGAAAGCAATGCACTTTATAAAGACAGCTTCTTAACACAGTTTCCAATTGAAAGCAAAAAGGATGTTGTTCTTGTTATGTATGGAAAGTGTAAAAACAGCATTGGCCTTTCTTCAGGTTAAGAAAGCATAATCCAGGATTAAGAAGAAAAAAAAGATTTACATTCCTAAGGACTTGCTTTAAGGCTGACTCAGGGACAAGAAGGTAATTTTAGTTAGTATGGGACATTGTTAAAACTATATAATAAAGACTCCTAACAATGGACCCTAAAGATTTAAAATTACCTTAGAAATTACATGCTGAGGGTAAGAATAGGCTAGCGTCTTGGTGTCAAAGGAACTTGCCTCACAGGCAGAGATTCACACATTTCTGGCAGTTTATCTCATGGCTAAATCAACATATGCATACTTCCTTATTTGTTTAACCCCCCCACCCCTTTTTTGTAAAGCTTTAACACCTTTCCAGGAAAGGCTTCAGAGAAATCTGGAATCTTTCTCTTCCCTGTTTGGCCAAACTATAAACAAACCAATTTTTCTTTATCAAATGTTCCTTTATCAATTTCTGCTTCCTGATTTCTTTTGAAGTACAGGGAAACTGAGGTGGTGTTTTCATGTTCAGGAACATTGAGTCTCATGAAGGATGAACTGGGAAGAGGCTGGTCAGCCAGATCTAACAATAAGACTCCATTTCTGTCCCCCTGCTTATTACAGTCTCTACAAGGAACTGGGAATCCACAGGAGTCACCTTGCACCGCCTAGGGAAGGTACCAAATGAAAACAAAGACCATCCAGACTGCCAAACTACTGAGAGGATAAATTCACTAACCCTGACTGAACTCTCTGTGAGATAACCAGTGACCACCTTCTACCTGAATGAGGGGTGCCTTCCTTCTCCCTCATGCCTTAGTGGGGTAGGAAGAAACTAGAAATACAGAGCAAACTTGACATCTCATCCTGTAAGCAGCTGGAGGGGGGGAAGATAAGCTCATGACCTGCATACACTCGGCTATCCCAATTACTGTTCCTAGGCTATCTCACTTACCTGAGTGTTTACTAGTACATATCCATAGTCCAACTAAGAAAGCTGAAATTATCTGGCATTTTCCCAAATACAAGGTTGATGAATGTTAAATAATATAAACGTATAGTTTGATGTATAAAAATGTGTTTATCACAAATTTTACCTCAGTGTGATTATATACCACAAGCCCACAGAATCCTGACATTTAACCTAAGAGTAAGAACCTATTTATTGTGCTCAGTTAAAGCAAAAGAAGGAATTCAGAAAGAATGCCTTTGCCAGGTAATAAAGATAGTTTCCTTTCATTTGTTCAAACACTTCACTTCTGTGAAGTCATCTATTTCATAGCAAATAGCAATGGCACTTGGATTTGATCTTGAGAAGCAACTCTTGACATGACAGAGAAAGAAATCACCCAGAAAGAAAACAATGTACCCAAGAGCAGAGATATGCAGGGAGCACAACCCCGTGTGACAAGGGACTATAGGACAGGAGGGGTAGTCACGGCCCTGTTGAAACAGACATGAGCTAAACAATACAGACATGAGCTTCTCAAAAAGACACAATGTGGCAGCAGTAGGGATGAAATATTTGGAAAGTTCTAAGAGGTGGGTGTGGTAGTGCATACCTTTAATCCCAGAATTCAGAAGCAAAGGCACAGGGAGTTTTGTGGTTTCTAGCCTAGCCCGATGATCTGCAGCTTCAGCCCAGCCAGGATTATACAATGAGACCCTGTCTAAAACAAAACAAATCAAAACAAAATAATAAATAAAATAAGAAGATGCTTAAGTTATTGCATCAATCTTACAAAAATTATGAGGACTTAAGAAAGGGAGAAGAAAAGAAGGAATATGAGGGTAACTAAGAGTTGCTGGCTTTCTCTTCCATCTTGGCACCTTTGGCTGCCTGATGGGACCAGGACTTCTAGAAGCCAAATATGTCTGGAAGGCTGTGGTGTAAGGTTTTTATTGTTGACAATAAGCAAGGTCTTCAGAACCAAAGAGATCACATGACTCTTCTTAAAATTGAAGATGTTTATGTCCAAGATGAAACTGAATTCATCTGAGGTGACATGCATTTATATGTATAAAGCAAAACAAAACAACAGTGACTCATTGATGTGTTTATAAAAAGATAAAGGAAGAGGGGATTATTTTGGTGGATGTGTAGTGAGGTGTGGGGAAGGGGATGCCTCGGCAGGCCCCAGGCACTCTGGGTAGCGGATCCTGGGTACAAAAGGGTAGAGAAAGAGTGCGAAGACCCACTCCCATTCATTAAGGCCTTGCTCTCGGCTTTTGACTGTGGTTACAATGCGAATACTCATCTCAATCTCCCGCGGCTCTGACAGCCCCCTCCCCCATGATAGACCTTATGTTAGATGCCAGCTTTAAACTGTGCCAATACTTATAGTGTCTAGTTTGTTTTACTCCTTTTAGATGGCACAAGAACAGAAATACTTGATGATTTATACCTGGCTGAAGTTCTACATAGAATTTTCTAGCCTTAAATAATTGTGCAAGGTCTATCTAAAGATAACTATGTTCTCCTCAAAAGTACAAGCATGCTGTTGCTAGTTTCCGTATTTGACTTAACAATCCATCCATATGTGAAGTCCTGTATTTGATTCTATCCTGTACTTTGTCTGTTTGGGGATAAGATGACTGGCAAGATGCTGACATCAAGTGATAGCCTAAGAATCCTAAAGGTTTGGCTTGTAGTCCTGTGTCTTTGGGAAATGTTTATACTGACAGAATATGTTTTATGGAGGACAAAAAGGGGTGGGGGAAAGGTGAAGGAAGGAGGCTTCGGAAAGACCAGACTTCACATTGCAGTATACAGTGATTTTTTTTTAAGCAATCTTTTATCAAAGATTGCTATCAAGGGGCAAAACCTAACTGAGAACAAGTTAAAGTGTATTGCCCTGACCTAAGATAGGCATTGAAAAGCATCGAATTCCTTATTGCCTAGAATAAAGGTCTGCATTGGATAGAAGGGATACTTGCATCCCTTTTGAAAAAGAAACAAAACAAGACCCCAGTCAATAAATATGGTGACTCTCTGCATTATATGAGTTCAGAGAGTGAGGAAATGGAAGGTGAGTTAGAAGAAATGCAGACATAGAGAGGAGGAGGAAACGATGTCGTTTTACAATGCAGTATTATCCTAAAGAAATCATTTTATAACCCCCTAGAAATAAAGAACTTTAGACTAAAAAGAGTATTGCTTTATTCCTCTCCAATAAATGATGGATTGTATTGTTTTCTGTTTTTTAACTTATTTAAGTGATATATTATTCATATCATCATGCAACTTGCTGTTTTCTCTCTTACTATGTTTTTCTCTCTTAATGTTTCTGGACATTGTAGAGTATGATCCACATCTTGGGCCCGTCCCCTGTCTGTGAACACTAAGGTTACTTCCTAAGTTCACTATTTCAGTGCTATGAACATCATCTGGCTTGCATACCTGCACACAAGTGTGGTACCTTAGCTAAACTGGATTACGTTTCCTAGAATTTCCCTCATTGTTCTTGGTTTACAGGAACTTTGGCTTGAGGAACAGAACAAAGCAACTGCTTGGCTTGGGCAGAGTTCCTACAGATCTCTAACTACTTGTCTACCTTCCAGAGCAGGTGCATACACAGTTCTCAGAAAAGGGCACTGGTCTGTCCTACAAGGTCATTCCTATCCTCACCATGGAACCGTGGAAGAGCCACAAGAACACAGGGCTACCATGAGTCCCACTTCTCACATCTGTCATGTCTTCCTGGCCACTTGACCTGCGAACTTCAGGGCTCAGCCATAATCACCAAACAGTGCTCACCCAAGATGCTTAAAATAAATCCCTGTTAATCAAAGCCTTATTCTTTAACAAACATAGTGTCTCAGTTTCTACTAATCTACCTGCAGCCTAGTATACCGGGGGATAGCTCAGGAGTTACAGAAGTTGATTTTATACTATTCCCTGTTCTCTTCCTTGGATAGTCTGGTTGAAAACTGGCTGCCTTGGACCAAGGAAAGAAAAATTACTCACATCAGAATAATGTTACTTTCTACCTCTTTTATTGACCTTCTCTTCTTGATTTGAAAAGCATTGCCTTCCCTTCACTCAGGAATTAACTGATCAGTGGAGCACCAGACTCCTTTTTGCCAAGAGCCCACAAAGGGGCAACTGCTATATTTTTAAAATAAAGACAATTTACATTTTCTTCATTCAATATGAGACATATGTCATCTCAAAACAATGAGTTAATTGATGAATCAGTGTAGCGCTGCATGAGGGACTTCCCCCTATTTCCTCGATATTGAAACAGACAAGGCTTGAGAGAAATAATTTCATAATTTAGTTTTTAAAGATGAAGAATGTAACTTAGACAGACAATAAGCTACTAGTAAAATCCAACATGCTTGTTTGGTCCATGGAGAGATGTACAAAGCTGAATCTACTTTGTTCTTAGAAGCTTTCATCTGCCAAGGCTACACTGAAGAGCCCTCTTGAGAGGATGCCACAGCCAGGGCCCATCCACGTCAGCACACACAACCATGAAGAGGCTTCCATTTCTGTAGCCTAGCCTCGTAAATAAGAAAATTGCCCATGGCTTCAAAATGTCAAGATCCTGAAAGCTAAGCAGTGGAGAAAACAGAAGTACAACTCCGCAGAGGCTAAAGTTATCCCAACTCCCTTCGGCTGGGTCTGAAACTTCTGCAACAGACCCATAACTCTCCAGCCTCCTACAACCTCCTGCTCTAACTGTTCAACCACCTGTCTGTGAACCACCTCCACTGGAACCAGCAGAGCTGGTCTGGCTGCCCACAGACAATGAACTAAACATGGTGTTGCCAGCAGACACACCAGTGTGAAGCCAATAGACTACTTCTGTCTTTTGCCCCTCTCTAAGTACTTATGCTTGTATGTTTTTAAATAACAATATGGAGGTTACAAAAGGGAGGTCGTTCTTTCCCATTTTATTGTCTATGTTTCTAAAGTCAATGAAACAGGCATGGCACTGTTAGCCACTTGACAAATACTTGATGGATAACAGAAGTTTGAGCTGAAGATCTGACACTTCCAACAACAAAAGACCCAACTTACAATACAAACCACAGATGAAAAGCTGTTCATTGATCTTACCACATATATTTACACCATAAAAATCACCTCATAAATGTTAATGTATGGAGGACAGCACAAAAACATAATTTAGCACTTAGTGAAGTCAATCCTCAATTACTTCTTAGTAGAGAAAAAGCAGCTCATGAAGCCTTAAACTCACCCAACCAAGCACATGAAAGGACATGTGATGAAGGGTTGATTTCATTGATAACAACACACATGTACTGATTCGCCAACACTGCGTAGTTGATCTCTATTTGTCAGGACTCCATAGAAAGAAACTCACTAAAAAACTTCTGATGGTATACCACAGCTTCTTGCCACTTCCGAGGACTCAGGCTGATTGGCAGATTGATGTCAACGGAGATAGACTCACGGGCTGAAGCAAGACACATGAAGGACACGTGATGTTTGGACAGAGTATAAACAGGACTTGACAGCCAGTGATGGAGGCTGAGCTTGGCTGGATTTTAGAGCCAGCTGTGCAATGCTTGTTGGTCTCAAGTCTTCAATGATCTTTGCTTTGCTGAGAGAGACAGTCAAGAACTTTTCCTGTCATTCCTGTTGCTCCAGGTCCCTCCTGCTGACTTGTGCCGAGGCTGAGGCCTGGCTGTCTCTGCTAGGTAGTGCCACCGCTGCTGATTCATGCTTGCCATCCTGACTCTACCGAACTGGGCTGCTGGTGTATCCGTGAAGTGTTTGTGAGTGGATCGAGCTGTAGCTGCTAATCTGTGAACTGAACAGACACTTTCCAGACAACACAGATTTGAGTTGCTCCAAAGAACCCTTTCTAAACAGGTCCACTTCCCCCGTATCCTTTCTTTCCCATACCTCTGGTGGATGGTGGGCTAAAAGGGAGGTAAAAATATTTAAGACCATCATTAAAAATAAGGTTTGAAAAAAAATAATACAAAGTAACAAGAAATTGTATTAATTCCAACAACGTTGGTTCTGATTTTTGTGAGCTAGGGTCTCACTGTATAGTGCAGGTTGACCTTGTCCTCTTCCCTCAGCTTCCAGACTGCTAAACCACAGATAGGTGCTTCTGCACCTGGCATCCTGAGAACTTCTTAAGTTTTGGTAAAATACACACAAACAATTATCATCATAGCAATCTTTTAGGCAGTAAATTTTAGTGGTTGTACAGCCATCATTAACATTCTCACCTTGTAAAGCTAAAGCCCTGTTCCTGTTAAATAATAATTTGTCAGGCACTGAAGGTCCTGTCAATCATCCCAATAGTAAAAGGATGCCCTAAAGATTGTTAAATAATTAGTCAGGAAAAACTAAGTGTTCGATGGTATTAAGGCTTATCAATACTGTCCCTTTGGATATATAGCTCATTGGTAGAGTGCTCTTCTACCATGCACAAAGTCCTGGCTTCAACACCCAGCACCACATAAACTAGGCATGGTAGCACTCAGGAGGTAGACACAGAAGTACTAGCACCTCAAGGTTATTCTGAACTATAGAGCAAGTTTGAGGCCACCATAGTCTACATAACAGTCTATCTCAAAGAAACAAACCAAAATGGTTTATTAACTCATTGATATTGTTCAATTTATCATCGACACTACTGTTGTATTTTTGAGTGTTTACCTTTAAAATATTATTGCTCATGAAAAAAATGTGGATATCTGAATTTGTTTTTAAATACTCCAGTTGATTAGTTAATTAATTAAAATAAGCCAGGCATATTGCCATATACTTCTAATTATAAAACTTGAAAGGTGGAGACAGGAGGATGATCAGATACTCAAAGTTATCCTTGGCTACCAGAGACTGTAGTAGTAATAATAATAATAATAATAATGAAAACATGGGAATAAAGTATGAATAGCATAAAAATAAATGGAAAAAATGATTTGAGATAGGTGTTTACTATACTGTTTTACTTTCTGTATCCATTTGAAATTTTCTATAATAACAAGTAAAACAAAAAACTTACCAAAGTAAACAAACAGAAATGTCTTTTGGCACAGCAGGACATTACAAAACCAGAACGGCTTTACATATTTCCACATCTGCTACTAACTTGGCACTAGGACTCTGGGCCTGTTTCTTTATTCCTAAAATGAGAAGTTGCATTTTGACCCTGAATGATTGTTCTCATTCTGACTGTGGCTCTGTTACTTTGAAATCCCCATTCGTTCCTTATCAAGACTCCTTTCCTTGAGCTACAGAGATGGCTCAGCAATTAAGAGCATTGTGCTGCTACTGCAGAGGACCTGAGTTTGGGTCCCAGCATCCACGGAAGCTCACAAACAACTGTTACTCCATTTCCCAAGGATCTTTTTCTGGCTTCTGTGGGCACTGTACACATACATGTAGGCAAAACACCCATACATGTAAATTCAAAGAAAACATTTTAAAAAAGTACTTTCTAAACTAGGTAACTGTAAGCAAGGCAAGACTTCTCTAACTTACTCAAGAATACTCATTCTGACTATGTGACTTACATACAGCTCTCACTTTCTAGTCCAAAGCAATGGTTCCTAGATATCTAAGTCACTCAGCACTTGGTGCACGCAATCTGCTTCTGTTGCTTGCTCTATGTGTCAGTGTTATATGTCTAAAACTGTAAACCAGTGTACTAACAAACCAGACTGAGTGTTCACACCAGACACACGGATGATTAAACCTGTTGTCAACAGGCAGCCCCGGTACAAAGCCATAACACTCCAGTGTGCCTGTGTCATAAACTTTTTTTTTCTATATTCTTTTTCTCTACATTCCAAATGATTTCCATTTTCCCGTTTCCTCCCTCCCGAAAAGTCCCATAAGCCCCCTTCTATCCCCCTGCTCCCCATTCAACCCCTTCTCACTTCTCTGTCCTGGCATTCCCCTACATCCAGTCTTTCCAGGACCAGGGGTCTCTCCTTCCATCTTCTTGGAAATCTATTGATATGGGAATTGTGTGATGGGTATTCCGAGATTCTGGGTTAATATCCCCTTATCAGTGACTGCACACCATGTGTGTTCTTTTGTGATTGGTTTACCTCACTAAGGATGATATTTTCCAGTTCTGACCATTTGCCTAAGAATTTCGAGAATTCATTGTTTTTAATTGCAGAGTAGTATTCCATTGTGTAAATATACCACATCTTCTGAATCCATTCCTCCGCTGAGGGACATCTGGGTTCTTTCCAGCTTCTGGCTATTATAAATAAGGCTGCTATGAACATAGTGGAGCATGTGTCCTTATTTCGTGCAGGGGAAGCCTCTGGGTATATGCTCAGGAGTGGTATAACAGGATCCTCTGGGAGTGTCATGCCCAGTTTTCTGAGGAACCGCCAGACAGCTTTCCAGAGTGGTTGTACCAGCTTGCATTCCCACCAGCAGTGGAGGAGTGTTCCTCTTTCTCCACATCCTCGCCAACAACTGCTGTCTCCTGTGTTTTTGATCTTAGCCATTCTACCTGGTGTGAGGTGGAATCTCAGGGTTGTTTTGTTTTGCATCTCCCTAATGACTAAGGATGTTAAACATTTCTTTAGGTGCTTCTCAGCCATTAGATATTCTTCAGGTGAGACCTCTTTGTTTAGCTCTGTACCCCATTTTTTAATAGGGTTACTTGGCTCTCTGGAGTCTAACTTCTAGAGTTCTTTGTATATATTGGATATTAGCCCTCTGTCAGATGTAGGGTTGGTAAAGATCTTTACCCAGTTTGTTGGTTGCCGCTTTGTCCTTTTGACAGTGTCCTTTGCCTTACAGAAACTTAGTAATTTAATGAGGTACCATTTGTCAATTCTTGATCTTAGAGCATAAGCTATTGGTGTTCTGTTCAGGAAATTTTCCCCCATGCCCATTTGTTCAAGGTTCTTCCCTAGTTTCCTTTCTATTAGTTTCAGTGTGTCTGGTTTTATGTGGAGGTCCTTGATCCACTTGGAATTGAGCTTAGTGCAAGGAGATAAGAATGGATCGATTTGCATTCTTATGCACATTGACCTCCACTTGAACCAGTACGATTTATTGAAAAGGCCATTTTTTCCACTGGATGGTTTTAGCTCCTTTGTCAAAGATCAAGTGACCATAGGAGTGTGGATTCATTTCTGGGTCTTCAATTCTGTTCCATTGATCTACATGCCTGTCACTATTCCAATACCATGCAGTTTTTAACACTATTGCTCTGTAGTACAGCTTGAGATCCGGGATACTGATTCCCCCAGAAGTTCTTTTACTCTTGAGAATAGTTTTAGCTATCCTGGGTTTTCTGTTATTTCAGATGAATTTTTGAATTGCTCTTTCTAACTCTATGAAGAATTGAGTTGGGATTTTGATGGGGATTGCATTGATTCTGTATATTGCTTTTGGCAAGATGGTCATTTTTACTATATTAATCCTGCCAATCCATGAGCATGGAAGATTTATCCATCTTCTGAGGTCTTTTTCAATTTACTTCTTCAGAGACTTGAAGTTCTTGTCATACAGATCTTTCACTTGTTTGGTTAGAGTCACACCAAGATACTTTATATTGTTTGTGGCTATCGTGAAGGGTATCATTTCTCTTATTTCTTTCTCAGTCTGCTTATACTT
Organism: Tokudaia tokunoshimensis; assembly: GCA_036184795.1. Taxonomy (NCBI): domain Eukaryota; kingdom Metazoa; phylum Chordata; class Mammalia; order Rodentia; family Muridae; genus Tokudaia; species Tokudaia tokunoshimensis. The sequence continues at coordinate 45,990,911 of BTHU01000021.1, read as the reverse complement.
TTGAGTATAGGAAGGCTACTGATTTGTTTGAGTTGATTTTACATCCAGCCACTTTGCTGAAGTTGTTTATCACCTGTAGGAGTTCTCTGGTGGAGTTCTTTGGGTTGCTTAAGTATACTATCATGTCATCTGCAAATAGTGATAGTTTGACTTCTTCCTTTCCAATTTGTATCCCTTTGACCTCTTTTTGTTGTCTAATTGCTCTAGCTAGAACTTCAAGTACTATATTGAAAAGATATGGAGAGAAAGGGCAGCCTTGTCTAGTGCCTGATTTTAGTGGGATTGTTTCAAATTTCTCTCCATTTAGATTGATGTTGGCTACCAGTTTGCTGTAAATTGCTTTTACTATGTTTAGATATGGGCCTCGAATTCCTGATCTTTCCAAGACCTTTAACATGAAAGGATGCTGAATTTTGTCAAATGCTTTCTCAGCATCTAATGAAATGACCATGTGGGTTTTTTTTCTTTGAGATTGTTTATATAGTGGATTACATTGATGGAATTCCTTATATTGAACCATCCCTCTGTCCCTGGGATGAAGTCAACTTGATCGTGGTGAATGATCGTTTTGTTGTGTTCTTGGATTCAGTTGGCAAGAATTTTATTGAGTATTTTTGCATTGATATTCATAAGAGAAATTGGCCTGAGATTCTCTTTCTTTGTTGGATATTTGTGTGATTTTGTTACCAGCGTAATTGTGGCTTCATAGAATGAGTTGGATAGTGTTCCTTCTGTTTCTATTTTGTGGAATAGTTTGAAGAGTATTGGTATTAGGTCTTCTTTGAAGGTCTGATAGAATTCTGCACTAAAACCATCTGGACCTGTGCTTTCTTTGGTTGGAAGACTTCCAATGACCACTTCTATTTCTTCAGGGGTTATAGGACGGTTTAGATGGTCTATTTGATCCTGATTTAATTTTGGTGTTTGGTATCTGTCTAGGAAATTGTCTGTTTCCTCCAGATTTTCTAGTTGTGTTGAATACAGGCTTTTGTAGTATGATCTGATGATTTTTTGAATTTCCTCAGTTTCTGTTGTTATATCTCCCTTTTCATTTTTGATTTTGTTAATTTGGATACTGTCTCTGTGCCCTCTGGCTAGTCTGGCTAAGGGCTTGTCTATCTTGTTGATTTTCTCAAAGAATCAACTCCTAGTTTTGTTGATTCTTTGTATGGTTTTATTTGTTTCTACTTGATTGATTTCAGCCCTGAGTTTGATGATTTCCTGTCTTCTACTCCTCTTGGGTGTATTTGCTTCTTTTTGTTCCAGGGCTTTCAGGTGTGCCATTAAGCTGCTAGTGTATGCTCTCACCCATTTCTTTTTGGAGGCACTCAGGGCTATGAATTTTCCTCTTAGCACCGCTTTCATTGCATCCCATAAATTAGGGTATGTTGTGCCTTCATTTTCATTAAATTTTATAAAGTCTTTGATTTCTTTCTTTATTTCTTCCTTGATCAAGGTATCATTGAGTAGAGCATTGTTCAGCTTCCACATGTATGTGGGCTTTCTGTTGGTTTTGTTGTTATTGAAGACCACCCTTATTCCATAGTGATCTGATAGGAGACATGGGATTAGTTCAATCTTCTTATGTCTGTTGAGGTCTGTTTTATGACCAATTATATGGTCGATTTTTGAGAAGGTACCGTGAGGTGCTGAGAAAAAGGTATATATTCTTTTGCTTTAGGATGAAATGTTCTATATATATCTGTTAGTTCCATTTGGTCCAAGGCTTCAATTAATTTCACTGTGTCCCTGTTTAGTTTCTGCTTTCCTGAACGATCCATTTCAGAGAGCGGGGTGTTGAAGTCACCCACTATTATTGTGTGAGGTGCAACGTGTGCTTTGAGCTTTAGTAAAGTTTCTTTTTTACAAATGAGGGTGCCCTTGCATTTGGAGCATAGATGTTCAGAATTGAGAGTTCTTCTTGGTGGATTTTTCCTTTGACCAGTATGTAGTGTCCTTCTGTGTCTTTTTTGATGACTTTAAGTTGAAAGTCAATTTTATCTGATATTAGGATGGCTACTCTGGCTCATTTCCTGGGACCATTTGCTTGTAAGATTGTTTTCCAGCCTTTTACTCTGAGGTAGTGTTTGTCTTTGACACTGAGATGCATTTCCTGCACACAGCAAAATGTTGGGTCCTGTTTATGTATCCAGTCTGTTAGTATATCTCTTTTTATTGGGGAATTGAGACCATTGATATTAAGAGAGATTAAGGAATAGTGATTTTTGCCACCTGCTATTCTTGACGCAATCTTTATGTTTGAGTAGTTATTTACTTTTGGGTTTGATGCAAGAAGATTACTATCTCGTTTATTCCAGGGTGTAGTTTCTCTCCATGTATTGGCAGTTTCCACCTATTATCCTTTGTAGGGCTGGGTTTGTGAAAAGATATTGTGTAAATTTGGTTTTATCATGGAATATCTTGGTCTCTCCATCTATGGTGATTGAGAGTTTGCTGGGTATAGTAGTCTAGGCTGGCATTTGTGTTCTCTTAGAGTCTGTATGAGATCTGCCCAGGATCTTCTGGCTTTCATAGTCTCTGGTGAGAAGTCTGATGTGATTCGGATAGGTCTTCCTTTATATGTTACTTGGCCTTTTTCTCTTACTGCTTTTAATATTCTTTCTTTGTTTAGTACATTTGGTGTTTTGATTATTATGTGACGGGAGGTATTTCTGTTCTGGTCCAGTCTGTTTGAAGTTCTGTAGGCTTCTTGTACGTTCATCAGCATCTCTCTCTTTAGGTTAGGGAAGATTTCCTCCATAATTTTGTTGAAGATATTTACTGGCCCTTTAAGTTGCAAATCTTCACTCTCATCTATACCTATAATCCTTAGGTTTGGTCTTCTCATTGTGTCCTGGATTTCCTGGATATTTTGGGTTACACATTTTTTGCATTTTGCAGACCGTTGAGTCAATGCTTTCTATGGTATCTTCAGCACCTGAGATTCTTTTTTCCATCTCTTGTATTCTATTGTTGATGTTTGCATCTATGACTCCTGATTTCTTCCCAAGGTTTTCTATCTCCAAAATTGTTGCCCTTTGTGATTTCTTAGTTGTTTCTTCTTCCTTTTTAAGATCCTGGATGGATTTGCTCAGATCCTTCACTTGTTTGTTTGTATTTTCCTGTATTTCTTTAAGATATTTTTGCATTTCCTCTTTCAGGATTTCTGCCTGTTGACCCAAGTTCTCCTGTATTTCTTTAAGTGATTTTTGTGTTGCCTCCTTACGGGCCTCCATCAGTTGACCCATATTCTCCTGCTTTTCTTTAAGCGATTTTTGCGTTTCCTTTGTAAGGGCTTCTACCTATTGATTCATGTTCTCCTGTATTTCTTTACGTCCTTCTTGAAATCCTCTAATAGCATCATGAGAAGTGATTTTAAATCCCGATCTTGCCTTTCAGGTGTGATGGGGTATCCAGGACTTGCTGCTGTTGGAGAGTTGGGTTCGGATGGTGCTATATTGCCTTGATTTCTGTTAGTAACGTTCCTATGTTTGCCTTTTACCATCTGGTTACCTCTGGTGTTAGTTGGTCCTGCTGTCACTGGCTGTTGGTTGGACCTCCTGTGAGCCTACACAGCTATTTCTGCCCCCCACCCCTGGATGACCAGGATTCCCCTGGCACCGATTGCTGAGTGGCTGCCCTGCTCCTGAGTGACTTTGGAGCCCTGATGTGCCTTGCCCCAAGTGATGTTATATTGGGGAATCCCTGCACCTCCGAAGGCTCAGTGTAGTCAATCCGTGGAGCAGAGGTCACCAAGGGGAGGCTGGTGAGCTCTCTCCCTGTGCAGGTGCGTTCACTCCCAGTGCAGGTCCCTCTGCAGGGCAGATGTCCCACAGTAGAGCTGCAGCGTAGGTGACCACAAAACTGCCCAGCTCTTGGGTGCAGGGAGCACACAAGCTAGCTGGGTCCCAAGGGATGTTATGCTCGGTTATCCCTGTGCCTGGAGGTCCCAATTGCTCTGTTACTGAAACAAAGATGGCAGAGTGCACTGTGCAGGGCAGATGGCCCACAGCATAGCTGGTACCCAGACAACCACAGAGCTGCCCCACTCTTGGGCGCAGATGGAAGCCCAGCAGTCTGTGTCCCAAGCGATGTTATATTGGGGAGTCTCTGTGTACCTGAAGGCTCAGAGTAGTCAATCCCTGGAGCAGAGGTCACCAAGGGGCAGCTGGTGCGCTTCCTCCCTGTGCGGGTGCGCTCTCTCTCAGTCTGGGTCCCTCTGCAGGGCTGATGTCCCCCAGCAGAGCTGGCATGTAGGTGACCACAGATCTGCCCAGTTCTTGGGAGCAGGGAGCACACAAGCTGGCTGAGACCCAAGAGATGTTATGCTTGATTGTCCCTGTGCCTGGAGGTCCCAACTGCTCTGTTGCCGGAATAAAGATGGCGCAGTGCACTGTGCACCCTCTGGCGCAGAGCACTCTGCAGGGCAGATGGCCCACAGCAGGGCTAGCGCCCAGATGACCACAGAGCTGCCCAGCTCTTGGGTGCAGATGGAAGCCCAACAGGCTGTGTCCCAAGGGATGTTATATTAGGGAATCCCTGCACCTCCGAAGGCTCAGTGTAGTCAATCCCCAGAGCAGAGGTCACCAAAGGGAGACTGGTGTGCTCCCTCCCTGTGTGGGTGCGCTCTCTCCCCTATCATAAACTTCTAAAGCTGTCTGTTGCCACTGGTCTGTCTACAAGCAGAAGACAAGGCTGTCTTTTCTGGTTTGTTCCTTTTCCCTCTGCCCAGAATTATGATTTATAATTTGGTAGATAATATTTCTAGGGATGAATAAAGGATCTTTCTGTTTTGTTTGTTTGTTTGCTTGCTTGCTTGCCTCATGAAAAAGAGGCCTAGTCACACAAATCTTCTCTTTCCCCCTCACTAGTCAGGGTACGTGATCTCTTTGTTATATGAAGAATAGAAACCCTTCTAATTTTCAAATCTTTTGCCTATGAATTTTCTACTGGCTACATTGTATTGTGTTACATTTTCCTCTACAATCTTCTCTAAAATTTGTAGGATTGTTATTCAAATATAGCATACTTTAGAAAATGTCAGTGTGGGCCCCAAGACAGTGACTACAGGAATTGATCAGTTTAATACTTAAAACCAGTCTAGGTCAGTTCTTTATACCTCTCAAGATTTTGTCTTTTGGGAAACTTGTAAACCTCAGTTAGTGACCCCACAGAAACTTCTGTCGGTTCTTTTCTTTGAGTGAAGAGATAGTAGTAAGGATTTTCGATATGTGGCCAATTCTGAGTCCCCATCTTTTGCCAATAAGTAAATTTCCTTAGTCCACCATTTCAGTTTGGCCTGGTGAAGATAATAACTCAGACAGTCAAATCCCATATCTGCTAGACAATGCTGCAAAAAAAAAGTCTCTAATCAAAGATTTCCATGAGAAGTTTCAAAGAAGAACCTCTCTTGTCACAAATGACCTTAAAGCCTTACACTACCTGAGGTTGCTTCTTTGGTTCTGTCTTCCATGCTTTACCCATTAATTAAATGGAAATCCATCTGCTTGCAATCTGTGCCTATGATAACACATGTACACATCTCAGTGAGTCACTAGAAGTTTTAGATGAAATTTGACTAGAACATGCTAGAGTTACATCGTGCAGTTCTGTATGGTCCCTCTGCACCCCTATAAATCTCTGGAAAGAGAACGTGGTTGGTTAAACTTGAATAGATAGATACATTGGGTAGCATAATGAGAAAAGTAACTTCTCTGTGATCAAACAGAACTTCTTCCTTCATGGGGTAACAGAACTTGTGGAAGACTTTCACAAAGGGTGTCAAGAACCGAATGCCACCGAACTGAATATTTAAAAAACCCAGACAGTCCAATTTTGAAATTTAACAGGAAGAGAGTTAATAAGGGGAGGCCCACTTATTCAGATGAATCAAAGACGAATCTGATATATAATCATGCTTTATTTGTACAGGGTCATTCACCCTGGAATCAAAGCAGTGATCATATATCTCATTAACCCTTACGACACCCTCAAGGCATGGAGATGGCAAGTCGTCCCCCCCCCTTACAGATGGAGAGAGCCTCAGGCTCAGGACACTGAAGCAACTTGTCAGAGGCCACATCAAGTGAGTGAGTAATGGAGCAAGGAAGGTGAGCTAAAAATCTGTCTTTCTCTCCATTGCACTATTATATTTTATCACAGTGTTGCCAAACATCTTAATTACTTTTTCTTCGGAATTCATTTAAAAAACAACCTCTTCTTTAAAAAAAAAAAAAAAAGAAAAAATAAAAAGTGAGTTGATAAGAAAAAAACATGGGATTATTGTTTGTGTTAATGAATCAGTGAATTAGTTGTGGCACATGCCTTTAGTCCCAGCACTTGGGTGGCAGAGGCAGGCAGATTTCTGAGTTCGAGGCCAGCCTGGTCTACAGAGTGAGTTCCAGGACAGTCAGGGCTATACAGAGAAACCCTGTCTTGGAAAAGGAAAAAGAAAAAAGAAAATGAAAGGAAAGGAAAGGAAAGAAAAGAAAAGAAAAGAAAAGAAAAGAAAAGAAAAGGATTAACATATCTGAAGGAAAAAAGTGTTGCTTGAGAAACAACTTAGGTGCGAGACAAATGTTTACATTTTAAGGTAATTAAGGTGAACTCAAATTAAAACTCTAATTTGTGACTGAAAAGCACAGGCTGCTTGCCTTTGGATTTCCAAACAGAATCATCAAAGAAACCTTCTTCATTGACTGGTCCCTTTGTTGTACCTGCAGCCTCAGGCAAGCAAACTCTTTAACTGACTCACCGTGGTAAAAATCATGAGAATTTTCTAGTATTTTAACCTTCACATTTTCCTAGAAATCACTAGATGAGCAATTACATTTTCAGGATCCCTGTAATAAGCTAACCAACCGTTCCTGAGAATTCGTGATTCCACAAAGTAAAACTGTTTACTACCCAGCTTCCTTATTTTTAAAAGCGGTGGCAAGAAGTCAGAGTGACTGCCAGACCAGTGCTCCTTGCTGCTGAGGAGGTGGGGAGCAATCAGGAGTCCTAGTTCGAAAGCTAAGTTCTGAAGATGCAGATGCTTCTGTCCCTGAGCCATGCCTGCCTGGTCTGGAGCTGTGCCTCAGCAGCCCTGTATGTCTCCCTGAAGCTGGGGTGAAGGAGTCCACACCACAGGCCTGTCTGTGGCCAGTGCTCTTATGATTCTCGGTTCCCAAAGCCGCAGTTCCTTTTCTAGTTTCCTTACAGATGAGATGTGGGGATCTTCAGAGGGGATCCCGGACGGCCAAGCATGGCTGGGGAAACCCAAGGCCCCTGTGCCTGGCAGACTCCTCTCCACTTGCTGCTGGTTGTAGGAGTTATATGGGTACCGGTAGAAACTCTGAGAGATGGTGTTTAAAATGCCAGACCTGGTGCTATTTTGGGGCAGTTGAGCTGGAGGGAGGCCACACCCACAGAGAAAGAATTGAAGGAGGTTCAGATATAGTCTCTGATCTCTCAATTTCTGGGCTTTCAGGATCCAGAGCCTGTCTATTTCGGTCTTTCCAAAGAAATCTGGGGCCCTGGTCCCAAAATGAGGATTCTATATTTAGGTCTACCATTTATTAGCTGCTGTGTGACCCTGCATAAGTTATTTGACCTTGCTGTTCTTCTTCTTAATTTGTGAAATTAAGGGGCTCTGGGGGCTGCTTTGACAGTAAGATGATACCTTCAGTATGACCTGATTACTGTAAGCACTAGTGAAATTAAGCTCCAGGTCACATCAAGAGTTGAAGGTGACCAAGTACACCAGACACTTCTCTTGAACTGCTGACCTACTTGTGTGGTTCAGGCAGAGGTGGGGTGTCACATAATGAGTAAAACTAGGTGAGAGAGCATAGCTAGGGGAAAGGGTGTCCAGACAAAAGTTAAGGCACACTGGGGAGCGACTTTCCAAGTTCCTGTACTAAATCCTGTCACACTCCCCCTCAAGTCCTGTAGCCCCTTGCCTTAGGTCTTCAGAAGAATTCTCCTGAAGAGACAAGGGGACTACAGAGAGGTAAAACATCAGACACAGTAAGACACCATCTGCAAGCCAGAGACAGGCCTCAGGGGAAAGCAAACCTGTTAACCTTGGTGTTAAACTTCCTGCCTCCAGAATAAAGAGAAAATTAATTTCTGTGGTGTGAGTCAAATTTTAAAATGGAAAAGTTCCCAGACCCTGGTGTCCAGCCTGGCCCATGTGTCCTCCTTGCCTGGTCCAGTGACACCAGGTCTTACAGAAGGACAGTGGGACAACCTCAGTAGCTAGGAAGGTCTCGCCCAGGCCATTTTTTCTGCTCAAGATATAGCCTACTCCTCTCTCATTGTGACACTATTTCTGGGGAGATGTGAACAAATGTCTACTCACCCCAGATAGGAAACCAGCATCAGGAAAAGTAGAGTAGGGCAGTGGCTTCCAGAGGATGCAGGTTCAATTCCCAGCACCCACGTGGTAGCTCACAACTGTCTGTAACTCCGATTGTAAGAGGTCTAATACTGTCTACTGCCCTCCGTAGGTACAAGGCATACATATAGTACATTTAGGTAAAACACTCACATACATAAAGTAAAAATAATAAATATTTATTATATTCCTTTTAAACAGAGTTATAAAGGGGAAACTCAAATCTGTCAAGGAATCAAATTCCTGTTTTCCTTCCTTCTGTCTTTCCTTTTCTTCCATGAAAGGGATGAGAATCATCCCAAGGCGAGTGATACAGGCCAAGCAAAGGAGGCTTTTCAGGCCTGCTCAGCGAACTTTTCCTCTCAGCGTCTACAAGTAATACTAGCAACACACTTCCAGGGCACCAAGAAATATCAGTAACGAAGTCTGAGCCAGATGCTATGTACGGCAATAGACAAAGAGAAAAGACTAAGATAGGTAGGCAAAGTGTTGCATATATTTCCATACATTATTAAAAATATAAAGCTATATCAAATATATACCTCAAGTCAGGCCTGCATACATACCAATATTATATATCACTGTAAGTACTATGTATTATGTTCCTATGTGCCTAGTGTGCTATATGTTATTTAACTCTTATTGAGGACCCTGTAAAATAGAAAATACCAAAACTTTACAGCTGATAAAACTGTGGTTTAGGGCAATTAAATAATTTTTCTTCCAAGGTCATAGAATATACTGAAGCTGCTCCTTTGCCTAATTTCATTAATAATAAATGTATTTATTTTCAGGCATTGGGTAATAGGAGACAAAAGCATTAAAAAGAAAAACAAAAAATTTCCTGCTGTCAGATTATTTACACTCTTAGGAGGCAGAAGCAGTAAATGAAGGGAAAGTAACTTTGTATGTGAGAAGTTAAGTACCATGAAGAAAAACAGAGAAGAGAAAGTGGGAGAGGGGGAGCCGACATACGTACATTTCACCCATAGGATGGCATATAAGCAAAGAACTGAAGCTTCCGGTCCAAGGAGCGATGCTCCAGGCAAAAGGAGCATCAGTGGTTGGACCCCGAGGCAGGAGGGGCAGGAAGGTCAGTGTAGGTAGAGGAGAAGGAGGTTAGGCAAAGCCTCGGAGGAGCTGAGTTTTAGGGCCTTCTTTTAGACGTCTAAAAGGGGCAGGTAAGCTGGAAGGGACCACAGTGGAGAGGCCTGTTTTCAGCTGTGAAAAACTTAAGACTTTTCCTCTGAGGTGGGGATTAGGAGCTCCCTTAACTCCCCGAAGTGTAACAGTATCTCTAGGCTACACTGCAAAGCCACCAGGAAGATGAGTTAAGAAGCTGCCCTAATCACCTGTGTGAGACAGGACACAGAGCAAGCCCCAAGCAGTAGTAACAGGAAACGTTAAGACACCCTCGGAAATGGATTCAGTAAAGATGGAGGTGCAGCTCCCAATGGCAGCTGGGACCATCAGGATGTTTGGAGTGTGAGTGAAGGTATTAGGAAGTCCTCGGGCCACAATTTTGGATTTACACAACTCTTGAAAAGCTAAAGGGGAAATGTTGTCCAGGGAAGGATAAAGCTTTAAACCTGAAGGGATTTTAGCTATTGAAGTGGAAATGGCCAATCAAGTAGGCTGCTGGGTTGTGGTTTTGTGAAGGGCTTGGGTTTTTGTTTGCTTTTACCACTTGTTTGGGGTTTTGTTTTCTTTCTTTTGTTGTCTTTGTTTGTTTAAGACAAAGTCTCACAATGTATCTCAGGACTATTTGAATTCCTCATCCTCCTGTCTCAGCCTCCTGAGTCCTGGAATTCCAAGCCTGAGCTACCTCTGGTAGCAGCTGACTAGCCTGAACTGAAGTGTGGTTTAGAAAAGTTTGAACAAAAACCGTTCACACCTGGGAAACCGCTGTCTCTGGCAGGCTGGCAAGGTGAGGGCACAGAGTGAGACTAGGCCTGGGAGAGCCAGGCCTGGTCACCCTGGACTGCCTTCCAAGGACCCCAGTCCCCCTGCAAGGACAGGATGCACATCCTCCCCACGCCCTTTCAATCCAGCCAAGGCTGGACCGCTCCTTCCTCCAGTCACGGCTCAAAGGAAAGTGACCCTGTTCCCCTGTATTACTGTCACCTCTCCTACTTCTGAGAGAGAGACAGAGACAGACAGAGACAGAGACAGAGGCAGGAGAGACAGAGGCAGAAACAGAGACAGAGGCAGGAGAGACAGAGACAGGAGAGACAGACAGAGACAGAGAGACAGAAACCCACAGACACTCACAGAGACAGACAGTGAGTTGGAGACACAGAGAGACAGAGACAGAGGGACAAGACAGAAACAGAGAGAGAGAGACAGACAGACAGAAACAGAGACAGTACAACAGGAAAGGCTCAGTTCTGCTGGGAAGAAAGCCTAAGGCCTTGCTCACAGCAAAGGCAGCCCTGGTCCCTGTAGAAATGTATCCCCCACTACCTGGGCCTAGAAAGCCAGGTCTCAATGCAATGGCAAAATTAACATGGCCGTTGTTGGCAGTGGTTTTTCACCTCTCAGAAATCACCAGTCTCGTCAAAACTGGGTCGAAGCTAAAGATTCAAGCTCCGAAGACACCCAACAGTTAAGGATAGCCAAAGTTTAGAGTCCAGGAGACGTGCGTCTCTCTCACACACACACACACACACACACACACACACACACACAGCTTTCCTGTATCATTCTCAGAGCCCTGGACAAGAACTGGGGTGTGGCTGAAAGCCTATACAAACTCCGCTACCTCCTCCAGGAAAGGATAGACCAGGAAGAGAGCCACAGATTCAGCTGGCCTTTGGCTTCTTGCGTGCTTTTCCCTTTCACTAAAAAGTGGACAACAGTTAATGAAGGGATCAAGTAAATTTGGTAGCTATGAAAGGGACACACAGACCTCCTGGGAAAGGAAAGACAAAATTAGAATGAAATTATTCCCTTGGGTTGTCCTGGGCTCCTCAAACCACCAACAAAAATGTAATTAGAGCAGAAATGTTTTGGAAGGAAGTTAGCAAACGGAGAAGGCCTTCTTAGACGTAATGATGACAGTTCTGTAATTCTGTAATTCCATTAACCAAAAAAATGTCTGCGTGAAAAAGTATAAGGTTGAATGGCCTCAGAGAAGGAGCACAGGAAGTGTTGGGGAGGGAGGCGGGCAATAGTAAAGTGTCTACTGCACTAGGGACTGCTGCTCTCTAGCATCTAACTATACCACACACACACACACACACACACACACACACACAGGGAATTTTTGTGTAACATAACATATCTGTCTTGTTTTATTGCACCAGATGGAGAAAACACAACAATATTTGGAGGGGGGGAAACATTTCCTGTCTTTTTGTACTTAACATAAAAAGGTACTTTATGACTATTTTTTTTCCAGCATATTTTCTCCTCCTCTGGGGATCTTTTTTAAAACCTTAAAACATCCATTTGCCAGAAGTCTTTGAGTCATCACAGTACTGTCTTCCTATCTCTCTGAAAGCAAGGCACTCTGCACTTGCTCCTTTAGGGAGACTTGTGTTTTACAAGCTGCAGAGGACAACTGCAAGGGCACACAGCTTCTTTCCTTCTTTTTTTAATCTAGGAGAAATGCAAGCTTAAAACACTTAGTATTTATGGGCCATTGATTTTATTTTTTACTACCCAGTTAACCGAGTCTTTTCTTTGCTGCTTGTCCAGAAGGGACTCTCCTCACCCAAGGCTAGATCAGAGAAACCAAAGGAAAGCCTTCCTCATCTCTGTCTCATCTCTCACCTCCCTCCGAAGCAGCTCACAATAAAGAGAACTCACTCCCACATCCTGATCCCTGCTCTTCTTTGATCTTCCCAGTCATTTTCTTATTAAAAACAACTGCTCTCTTGCCACCGCCTGCGCCGCCAGTTTCAAGTTGTCTGAGTGACTATTTTCATCCTTAAATTTTTAATTTTGAAAATCAAGTCATATATTAGAGCTATTATGGTGGCAAATACAATATCCTTACTTGAAAACCAGGGGAAATCTATGGAGAACAACCTATTAATTTCCCACCAGCTAAAATGCTACTTTCTGATTTTAGTTAGGTCTCTGGTTTCCAAGTCTGTCTCTTCCTGTCTCAGTCACAGCACCATGCATGTTTTCCTGAGCTATTTCTTCCATTGAATGGTAATTACAAATTAGCAAGCATTAAACTTCATTCCTATCAGTGTAGTTTTTTAAAACTGCATTCTGTAACAAGTCCTGAAGTTCCAGCCAATGATGGAACACACCACCAAATTCCAAAGGAGCAAAAATAATCTGAACAAACCCTCAGACTTCGTAGTTTGGCAATTTTATTCCTAAAACAGACATATTTCATAAAGTCAAATAAATCAGTCATGCAACTTACCAAAAAAGATAAAAACAAAGGTTATAAAAGCTCCTGCTTTAAAATGTGTACCCTGAGATGGCAGAGTTGGTGGGAAGAGGGGCACTAATATTATCCCAAGTTGAAAAACTGAAGGAGCAGACTTATTACAAAATCCTTTTATTTTTCATAGCATCTTCTACACATTCCTCTTAGCATCACCTTCGCCTGGTAAGTGCCCTCTCACCATTGGCCTCAGCAGGCTAGGTCAGGAGCTCCCTCTGCACTGGAGATTGTGTGCTTAGAATCCTGGCTTTTCCCTGCTGTCATCTGCACTCTGGAAGAGAAAGACCCACTCTGTTTTGTTCAGCATTGTGTTCTAAGTACCTGGCAAGTACTTGATTCCTATTAAATACTTAATAAATCAACAAATTGACCTACTAAAATTGATAGGAATGTTGTTTCTTCTTTTGTCTTTGGCACAAACAAGCCAACAGAAAGAAACAAAGCCAAAGACAAATTCTGTCTTCTATTCAGTCTTCTGAAGGAGTCTCCAAGAGGGAACAACTGACTTTGGCACCCAGGTCAGGTGCTAGCTGTGTGATGTAACATAAATAAACCTCATTTCTTTTCCTATAAAATAGGTATAGCAAACCTCCCTTTCTGGTTGTTTTAGGATGAAATATGTGCACCTAACATACATAGCTACCCTACAAATGAACATTATTGTCATCGGTTTATGAAGGATTTGAGGACCACCTACAGGTACTATGTATGCCAAGATAAATAGACCAAACTTTTTCTCCCTAGCTATGTCTCTTACCTAAATACAGAACAGAGCAGCGCAGGTAACAACATAGCTAGAAAGAGGGATACAATTCAAATAGAAAGTAGCATGATGAAAGACTCTGAAGTCTGAACATGATGGTTTGTGTAGGAGAATGTGACCACAAGTGGTTGACCCCCATGTAATGTGGACATTCCAGAGCTGGTGAGAACCTGTGCAAGGGCACACTCATCTCCCATTTTCTCTTCAGTCCTCGCCTTTTACTTAGAAGTGAAATAGCCCTTATCTGGAATAAGCAACACTTTGGGTTTAGGAAACATTGAATGCCTTGTTGGAGTTGGGTAAAATCTAAACACAGTATCCACTACCCCCACCCCCAATACCCCAGGACTGAGTTTAAAAGTCTATGCCATCACACCTGGCTTAAACATAGTATTCTTTTCTATTTCATAAATGGCTTAAGACACTGAAATTAACTTTATATAATCTTTGTAGTTTGGTTACCTTCTTACCACAACTTATCATATATTATCAGGTAGGGTTCAGAATTCCCACTCGTTGACACTAAAGTTTTAGATTTTATTATAGATTCTATACTTGGAGATTTGCATACTTTATCTTATTCCTTTGCTTGGCCTTCTCTTTTCCTCTCCTTGATGTGGTAAGCCCACTCTCACCCACCTCAGAGCTTTGTTCTGGCTTCCCCTGGGCCTAGATATTCTTCCTGTTTATCAACATAGCTTACTGTCTCATGTCTTTGCTAAAATGTCCTATTTGCAATAAAGCCAATCCTGATCAGACTATCTAAAATCACCCTACCTACACCTGATAAAATGTACTAATTTATTAGGTTTTTTTGTTTGCAGACAACCCTCTCATCACTGCCACCCATATAAATTTGAGAACAAAGGTCACTTTCGCTCCTTCAGGTATCAGGTACTAGGTAGCCTACCTAGTACAGCCCCTGGTATATAGTATAGCAGCATAGAATGAATGGATGATGTCTGGCCGGAATGTAGTCAGGGCAGGAAGTAGAGAAAAGCAAAGCTGGAGAGAGCTAAAGAGGATTTGAACGCTGGGGCAAAGAGCTTAGATTTTTATCTGTTAAGTAATGGGAAGCTTTAAAGGCAAGTGTTGTGTTCAGATCTGCTTCTTAGATAAATCATTCAAGGAAAGGCACTGAAGAGAAAGGTAATGGCAGAGCCTTCCCCGGAAGATGCTGCTGCAACCAGAGAGGAGTCAAGGGAAAGGCAGACATATCCGCAGTATTATAATAGGTTAAACTAGGCATCTCCTGATTGCTGCTACTGCTGGGGAAGGAGAACTGGGAACCCCAGGACAATTCCCAGAGTTGCCCAATAGGTACCTGGGAGGTTAAACTAAGTGACAACTAGAATGTGGGGCAGGGGTGGGGGTAGTCAGAGAGGTGACTGGTATGTACATAAAGTGATATGTGTGTACATACATACATGTCTGTATCTGTCCATAGTTACAGAGATAGATATACAGAAATATAGTTCTCCAAACATGTGGAAAACAAAATTTGGGACTCAGATTGCCCTGCCCCTCCCCCTTCTTCCAGGGATCCAACTTGGGGAGGGCAATATTCATGCTAATCAGTAGGCACTCTAATATGGAACTATATCCCGAGCCCAGAGGTTCCGTTTCTACCAAGCAGTAATTATACTAGTTTTAAAGAGAAAACAACTTTCAAGTCTCTACATATGCTTGGTCCCAAAACCAGGGAGCAAAACACAGCTGTTTTAAATTAAAAATTTATATATCTATTCTATGTGAATTTTTTCCCAGATAGCAACTAAGAATTTGATTTTTGTATGTAATTAGTTCTTGTTCTAGATTGCACTTTATGATAGACTTTCAGCTAATTACCCAGAGAAACTAATAACGTCTTCCCTCCAAAAGTCACCATGTTTAGTTATGAAAAAACTGGTAGTATAAGCCTGACTCTGTCATTTGGTAAAAGTACATGGGAGAATTTAAAGAAATTCAAAGGCAGTATTATATATTCAAAACAAATTTGAGGAACTACTTTCAAAAGAACATGTAATCAGTCGGCAGAAGTTACTGATCGAAGTGAATCGCTTTATAGCTTCGCTTGCTCCCTAATCGAACTTCTACATGAAAATAAAAGAAAGGCCACTAGCACAGCCACTTAAAACTCCATAGGAGGAGTAGACCTAATTTCAATAATAATTTATTGAGCATTTATTTTGTACCAGAAACTATACTAGGTAATTGTCCACACTTTGTAAATAGGTTTCCTCTTACTCTTTAGGAACACAAACAAAACAAAAACAAAGGGCTCCGTTTAGAACCTGTTAAATACCATCAAAAACCAAATCTTTCCGTTACAAATCCCCAGGCTTGTTAAAGATGGAGAAGGGTCAGAGGCACTTTGATGCTATGTCCCAGAACTTCACAGGTAAAAATGTTCAAAAACGTAAACAAACTTCTGTATAAATAAAAAGAATGACCTGAACTATTGACTTCCAAGAGATGAGATTCCCCAGCCATGGGGAGCATCTTAGAGGGTCAGCTGCCCACAGGTAAGAGGTAAGCGCTAGCGATGGACAAACATTTTGGATTGCTTCTGAGTCACCCGCTCATCCCAGAGCATTTTTGCGTTTCTAATTCCAACCAAGTGAGCCACAGGGGCTAACAGGCAGCCCTTTAACTTCAGCTAACCTAGAACCACCTGGCGAGTTTTCCTTCTCATAAACAAAGGACTACATCAGGGTTTGAAGGATGTAGCTTCTACTTGTTTTGGACTTTTGCTTGCTATGCCCTGGCGGCGGGTGTCACCTCCCAGGACATTTCAGGGACATATAAGCTCAGACAGCTGTGCTCATGTAAGGCAAGCAATACGGTTTCCCCGCCAAGAACCGCTCCCCCACGCAACCTCCCTACTTCTCCCACGCAACCCCAACCATTAATGAGTGCGACTCGTTTCTCCTCCGACGTCTCCCTTTTGCACTGGTTGCCTCAAAAAAAAAATCTAAAAGAGCCAAAACAATACAAAAAGTTATCATTCGTGCGTGAACCTCCAGCGCACAAAGTGAAAGTGAGCATCAGATACGGGGAGTGCTCCGCCGAACGCACAAACAGCGGGAAGGGGCGGGGCGTGAGCGCGCCGCGTGCGGGTCACATGGCTAGAAGCTGTCCAATCCTGGAGGTCCCAGGTTGCCACCGGACCAAGTCCTCCCGAGCCTGGCTCGCCAGCTGTAGGCGAGTTGGCCAGGCTGGTATTATGGGAATCAGAACACTGAGTGGTCTGCAGCCCCGCGCGCTCCAGTCACCCCCAACAACCCCCTTCACACATACACACTTCCACTGCTGGATGAGCCGCCTTCCATCGGCTGCGGGAGCTACTAATGGGCCCAGGAACTGTGGGATTTCTGGCTCTGTTCTGCAGGCCAGAGGGGGGAATCAGGACTGTGTGCCTCCTTCCATTAAAGCAAATGTGCACAATGATAACTGTAGGGAATCTGAAATTTGGGGTTTCCAGAGCAAAATCCAGTAAGTCCCGGTGTTGCTGTTACCACTTTTCCTAGTTTGACAGACCCCAGAGCAGAGCTGAGTTACTGAAATACAGGGCGGGGAACTGAACTACTGAAATATAGGGCAGGTAGCAGGATGCAACGTCAGTTCTTAGTAATATTTAAAATTATATTTAGGTTTTTGGGTGGGGAACGTTCCACAATGAGAACTTGTGGAAGTCTGTTCTCTCTTTCCACTGTGTGGGAATGAGCCTTGGTCATCGGATTTGGCAGCAAGCGCCTTTACACACTGAGCCATCTCTCCAGCCCTCTCTAGAATATTTTTAAATGACTGGACTTTTTTTCCTTGTAAAATCTTAACACTTCAATTCGGTGCTGTAATCTAAAAGAACCAAATTCCTCACTTAAGGTTAGGTTTTTCCATAATTTCAAAGACTCCTGGGAACTGTGGCATCTGTATTTTAACCCGTAATATCTACCACAAAACAAAAGCTAGCTTTTCTTAGCTAAATAACAATGGGAAAACTGGTTTCAGCCACCTCTGAGCAGACAAACCCCCACCCCCAAAGCCCTCGTCACTCTCCAACCTGCCCTTAGGTATGTTTGTGTAATCAGAGACCGATTGTAGCTGCCTTGACTTTTCTCCCGGGAAAGCTTAGTTTGCATTCATTGAAGTTGCTTGCTGTCGGGGTTTGTCAGAAAACGTGCCACTGGGAAGACTGAAGGTTCTGCGCCGGAGGTCGTCGGGAGCTGCCCGGGCTGCTCAGGTGCACCGCGTAGGACAGTGAAGAGCCGTGGGACAGTGGAAGGTCTTTAAAACATTACTTTTGCTACTTTAGGAAATAGGTTCTCAAAGAATGGAGCCGGGGTGGTGTTTAAACTAGGATATCAGTGTGGGGAAAGACGCCCAGTGTCGGGGACAGTAAACCAGAGGGGACCTCCTGTTGCTTCATCCCTCTGGCGGCATTCATTCTTTAAAAATTTAAAACGGGATGGAAGGGAGAACATTAGGATCTATCCCTTCAGTCTGTTCAAAGAACACTTCGAATTTCGCGTCACCCGTTGGTTGATAAAAACCGCAAAGTCGGATACACCTTATTTTGAAATGTAAACTTAATATAATGTCGGAATTTCTAAAAGGCCTGCCCCAACTGAACAGGGGCAACCACGTTTACTCTTCTTCAGTAGCACAAAAACAGCACCCGAAGTTTTTGGCGCCGGGAGAGGGACATGGGAGGCAGAGAGCAGAGAGACTATGGGGATGGGGCTGAGGGTTGTCGCGCATCCCAGACACCACCATTAGGACATGGAGACTCGGTGGGAGGCGAGGGAACAAGGTAAGACCCAGAGGAGGGAGACTCTGGACCGGCTCAAGTTGGAAAAGGAATTCAGAGCTAGCGGCTCACAATTAGACTACGCAGTACAAGATTGTGCAAATTATTTTAAAGGCGCGCGGAGATTGGGGCGGGAGGGGCGGACAGCTATCCTGTAGGAACACTGGTGCTGCCAGACCCCCGAGTAGGTGAGAGGGAGCAGACACACCCTTTGTGCATCTTCTTTGAACTGGAGCCCTTTCTTTTAAAGTCACCAAAGAAGGAGGGAGGTTTAGGATGTCCCAGAGATTGCGTTCGTTCGGAGGAGATGAAAAGAACTAAGGGTGCTGACAGAGACCCTAAGGATCCCAGAGGGATCTTTCTGTGTCCCTCCGGGCTCCGGGAGGAATGGGTTGTGCTGACGAACTTTCCGAGAACTCTTGGCGGCGGCTTCCCCCTGTCACGGGCTAGGGTGCTGCCTTCCACTTCCTAAGTGCGGAGCAGATTCTGCGGCAAGAATATGGGCTTGCGATCTAGAGTAATTGGTGAGCAGTCAGGCACCGCCGGCGTCGCGCTGAGCTTAGGGGCGCAGAGCTGGAGTGGGGTAGAGGTGGGGCCTGGACCTGCCAAGCCTCCTTTTCCGATTTTTGAAATCCAGAGAGATGAGTCCTACTCAGGATGACACTTTTAAGTTCCTGGTTAAGTCACACCTTACTCGCACCTCTTTAGATTCTCGGTTCCTGGCAAGTGTACAGGTTAGGCACGGGCAGAGGAGGGTTTGGGCAGGTGCCAGCTCTGACTACCAACCCGGCGTGGTCACGTTCACTATGCGGTCAATGAACCATGTGCTGCCTCTTTCACAACCAGGCTGGGCGTTTTCTGTGAGGGTTTAATTTTTTTTTTCCTTTTTAAAAGGAACCTTCAAGGATTACTATTTAAAGTTTTAAATGTTTTGATGCAACTGGCGATTGTAAATAGAACAAAAGGGAAAGGCCTGACTTGAAACTGCTTTGCTTTAAAACCATTCTGCTTTGCTGAATAAAACAGCGGAGGAGGAATAATTGGGGGAAAAACATTGGTTAAGTGAATCTTCAGCTGTAAATAAAGTAACAGGAAAGACCCAGTAAATAGGAAAAATAATAAAATATACAGTAGATACGCCACACAGATCAGTGGGAAGCTCTGTTCCCACTGAAAGCCTCTTTCTCCCAGGGAGAATATTTGCAGAGGAAAATTATTTGGTTATTTTCACAGTAGTACAGCTCCCTTTGAATTAAACTTTTTTTTTTTCATCAACTAGACTTAGTTCTTTAATTAGGAAGCACAATTGAGTTTCTAACAGATGTTGTCAGCCACAAACTCTGATCCAAAATAATAGTGTAATTAGTTTGGGGGGGGACATCTTTAGTTTATAAGGCCTGAAATTAAAATATGATGTTTTTAAACATTGTGGTACAAAACCACGGGGAACATTTGTTCCAGAGCATAGTAGTGGCACCACTTCCTAGTTCTCCTTGGAAAAGCTTTCAGTAGGATGCCTGGGGCCCTTCTCATTCTAGATCTCTCTAAATGTCTTTCTGCTTTTAGGAAATTCAATTTTAAAATTATTTTCTCATTAAAAAAAAGTGAAGTCCTTAAAACACAGCATGTTCCCACTTGGTTGAAATTTGGTGTTGTTTGTTTGTTTGTTTTATCACAAACTGACTGTCCTAGAGATGGTTAAGCAGCTTTTTTAGGGGCTAATTATAGGGTTTTTTTTGTAAATATGCATAATTTGACTTAATGTTACCAAACTTTTGTACCCTGAATATAAACATAAATACAGATTTTCTCTAATAGTTATCTGAAAAGTGAAATGTTTGCTAGCTTTTCTTGGTGTGGTACAACTAGTAATCAGGCCTTTCTGATTTGAATATAAATATACAACATCAAGATAAACTAAACATTTAGTTTTTCCCCTTACAGTTTGCTGTTCTAGACTTTGCATTGCATGGTACAGATTTGTCTTTATAGAGTATTCATTTCCTAGACATTGGAAGATTCAGGAAGTCAAGCTCTTCCCTACAGTACTTAACAAACCTACTGCCAAAAATTCTTATGGCTTGAACAGTGTTTTAATACATGCCATGTTTCAAAGAGTGTTTAGCAAAAATCAGTTTCTGTGTAAAAAATAGTCTATCACCCTTTTGCGGATCTCAGTGTCTGTTTTCAATGTTTTTAAACATTAAAGGGCAAAAGAACATTGCATTGTGCTGTCTGCATCTTCAGAAACCCTCTCTGTTGGAGCCTCTTGGATCCTCCTTATTTTCTAGTGACAATGTCTGTTAGGGGCAGGTAGAGTTAAAATTACCCCCTTTGGCAAACAGAAACTAGAATCCTTTGCTTCTGACACAAAGTAAACATTATTTTAACCAAATAGACTATCTCCTGCCTTGGAGTCACACACTGGATTTTGATTTGTCTTCTTTAGGTTACAAGAAAACAAAGTTCTGCAACAAAAAGCTACTGCTTGTTTTCAGACCAGGATTTCTTTAACTCTATGAGGATACTGTCCACTGACAGCTGATACAGGTCTGAGCATTAGAATCTTCCTAAGTGGGAAATCTAATATAAATGACACATGTGTGTTGAGCATAGGAGCAAAGACAAGGAACTCAGTACTCAAAAATAAGTCTCACTGATAAATGTAAAGGTCATGGATAAATGTAAGTCATTCACAAACGAGTCTTAACCATCTAAAGTATTGTCAAGTTCCTTCATGCAGCATGGATGCTAGATCAGGAGTAAATGTGTCCTAAGTTATTTCTCTTTGTTTCCTCTTCAGTCTCATGATACCAGGATGTAGGCTTAATTGATAAAATGATTTCAGTCAGTTATAAACAGATGTTCATTGGTCTGTCTACTGGCATTTCTGGGATGATCTCTATATAGCAATAGCTCCAGGCAGATCTCCTTGCAGGTGATGATGTTAAAATTCTCTGGGTTCTGCTGCCAGTGACTCCTCAACCTTCCTAAAAGGAAGTAGGTTGAAAAGGTTGCCCTCAAAAAGTTCCTAGCCCATGCATTTTTAAAAGGAAGTTTGGATTGTTTTCTGACTTGTTAGGAATGATAAAGTCATCAGAGGCATTACAACTTACTAGCATGTATTGGGAAATAGATTTCTGGGTTGTATAATGAGTATTTGGATGAAAGTTTCTGAGTACATATTTTTTTAAAAGAACTATACAGCTTCTATTTCAGTAAATCTTTTTTGTTTTACACTAAAATCTTAAATATATTACAGTTCATGACCTTCAAAATGTACTTTAATTTGAAGGAGATTTTTCTCACCAAAATTTAGCCACAAACAGAATTGCAGTGGGAAGCTGTATATAGCAGGCAGCTGTCTTTCAACAATTGCCTGAGCTGAGTATGTGTGGGGTTTTTCCCTAATGAAAATTTAAATATGTCTCTGTGGCTCCTAATGCAACATGTGGATAATTCGTGAACAAGAGCATGTGTGTTGAACATTATTACTGTAAAAGAAAAACATTTTGCTTCTTTTAACTGGAGGGAGATGGGGGTCATTGCTTGAAAAAATACCTAATTCACATCTGATAGCAAATAGTCAATTTGTAACTATTTCACTTGTTAAAATGGTATTGTGTCCTGAAACAGAACTTTCAAAGTAAACTGGTTGTTAGAGTCTAGAAACTTCCTATTAGAAAATTGTATGTTTAGGTAGTTTCTCTTTTACATTGATTTGTGTAATGGCTGATTGTAAGCAGCATGAATCAATTAATTTTAAGTATCTTTATTACTAATTTCATTCTTTTCTGGTGGAGGTTTCCAACAACTTTGTTCTTACAGATTAACACAGCTGCTTCTCAGTATTTCACACTTGAAATGTCTGAGTATGGTATTCTGAATACATCAAAGTGGTGTTTGTGGCTAAATGTTAACCTTTTCTTTCTATTGTTAGCTAGAAAGATACTTTGAATATGACACACACATGGAAAACAAAAAGCTTTGAAAAGCTACTCTACTTTCAACAATAAGAATATCCTGTACCTGACAGAAATTGATCTAAAACCTGAAAGGCTTTAGTAATAGAAAATCCAGACTCGACGAAACCACTAAGTCAGATGGACATACTCCTTTTCCTGCCAACATTTGACTGGGGGAAATGTGCTTTGTTAAGATTTGTGGGTCTGGAAATATAGCTCAGTGCTAAAGCACTTGCCTAACGCATGCAAGGCCCTGACTCCAATCCTCAGCACAAGTGGGGGTGAGGGGAAGGAGAGAAGGAAAACAGAAGGGAGGGAGGGAGAGAGGGAGGGGAAAATAACAGGAGTTGAGGAGAAGAAAAATGAGAGCTATAGAACATATCTGTAATTCTGGCACTTGAGGGGCAGAAGCAGGAGGATTACATCAAGTTACTATGGCTACACAGAAAGTTCCAGACAAACCTATGCTAAAGAATGATCTCTCCCAGGATTAGCTATCTTAGTTTGTTCCTGTGTCAGACCTAGTTTAAAATCATGACATCAATTTCCAATTTTCCTATGTATGTTTCCTTTCTTACATATGTTCTCAGCCCAAAGACTTGTTAGTCGATTTTGATTACAAGGTAACTTGGGCTGGCAGTTCTCAGAGCATCTGTCTACTCTGTCCCAGGCCCAGGGTTTTAATCTCAAGTATTTATCCTCACCTCATAACAAGATAATAATGTTTCTCATTTATGATCCTGCTTCTGCTAGACTGGTAGCATCCATCTTTCTTTATATGGTCTTTATACTCAACTTGGATAAGATTCTGTCTTTTATCTTTTCTATAATCGTATTTTTTCTATTCAAATTTGGCAGGTACTTTATAATGAATTATAATGAAAATTTTTATCCAAAAGTGATGTATAATTCCATTCACTTGTGGTAAACTGGAGCAAGACACCAGTTTCTGGATATTGATTTTTTGGAACATCACATAAGCATCACACCGCTTCACAGAGAGAACTGAGGCCCCAGGTACACAGCAGACCCTACGCTTTATCAAATGCTCTCCCATCCCTGACTCACCGGTCTTTCCCCTTGGCTTTTCTGGTCACACACAATGCAGAGTGCTCCTGCTGTTCAGAGTAGGCATGGTTTGAAAGTTACAACATGGCGAGCTCAGGTGTACTGAAGCAGGATTCTCTGCCCTCAGTAGTTTGGCATTGGTTCACGGTCCCAAAGGCATTCGAAACAGACCAAGTCTTTGTGTTTACCAACAAGTTTAACCTTTCTGATCTCTTATTCCACCGGTCTGCATGAAACAGAGAGTATTAAAGTTAAACACATTTGATAAAACAACCAACTAAAATTTAACAGTCTCTAAACATTTTAGCTTACATCATTTTTTTCAAGATTAACTTTTAATTATGTTCAAATATGTGTGCCTTCATGGGTTTATATACACCATATGAATGCAGTCAGGAGGGTCCTAGAGTTACAGAATGTTGTGATGGCCTGTTGCGGGCTCTGGGAACCGAACCCATGGCCTCTGAAAGAACAGCAAGCACTCTTCACCACTGAACCATTTCTCCAGCCACATATATCTTTTAAAATTATGTTAAAATATACGACTTTTTTGACCAGTATATTTTAACAGTGCCAAGAAGCTTATAGAAAACTACCAGTTCTTATCTCAATACTTCTTCCTCTGATGGCCTACTTTCCAAGACACATCAAAGCCATTTTTGCCTAGCTTTTTATTTATATATATATATTATATATGCAATATATTTATATATAAGTAATATGTAAATATCTCATATATAATATAGTTACATATCTTAACATTTGATGTGTGTCCATGTGTGTTAAAACCTCCTGTGTTCTCTTCCCATCTTCTCCCCTATTCTCACCAATTATTTCTATGCATGGTTTTAGACTTTTATTCAAATGTTTTCATAGTACTGTTGGATTAGAAACTAGGACAAATACAATCAGGAATCAGGATGTATATATGTTTGCTGCTTTTCTTGCTTGTTGTTGTTTGGTGGTGGTGGTATGTGTGTGTGTGTGTGTGCGTGTGTGTGTGCGTGTGTGTGTATGTGTGTGTGTGTGTGTTTCTTCTGGAGACAGGCTCTTACTGTGTGTCTTAGCTGGCCTGGAACTCACTATGTAGATCATACTGGCTTTGAACTCACAGAGATCTGCCCACCTCTACTTGCCTGACTTACCTATTTCTAACTAAACATTATAATTTTTTTGGGGGGGGCTGGCTATTCTGCTGAGGTCAATTTTACTAATGATATTGTAGTTTTCCACTACTGAAGGTCTCATTACTTTATCTTTATGGTAATGTTTGCTGTGCAAAGGAGGCTCTTGTGACCTTCTCAGATGGGTCATCTTACACATAGCAATAATTGTCTTTTTAAGATACCCCACAGAAATGGGATTGTGAGGATATAGAATATATAGTTTTTCAACCTTGAAAAAACTCACCAAATTATTTTTCAGAGTAGTTACACCAGTTTGCATCACTACTGGCAGTATAATATGGTCCAGCAAACAAGTCGTCACTATAAGGTCAGGCTTCCAGACACTTTCCCATTTCAGACAGGCAGACAGTAGTGACTCCTACTTAAGTTGCTTTATTTTCTGACTAGTGTTGAACTTGGGTGTCTTCCTCTGCTGGACATTTCCTCTGCTTTGTTTTGCTTAATTTCATCCATAGCTTGCATTTGTCATTGGAAGGCTGGTTTTATTATTGATATCTTTATTTCCATCTGCTCTAGATTCAAATTCCTTTCCTAGTCATAAAAGATTTTTCTCATCTGTGGCTTAGCTTTACATTGTTTATGACATCTTTTAAAAATGCACAAATTTAGCTGTGTATGAAAACCTGTAATTCAAGCCCCGGGACAGCAGAGGCAGGAGGATCACCCTCACAGACCTGGAACCAGTCCTGAGACCCTGTCTGAACAAACGCACGGACAAAAGTGTTTTCATTTTAGCATAATGAGATATATTGATATTGCTTTTAATTTATCTAAAATATATATTTTTGTTTGTTTGTTAAAAAAACACAGAGCAGGCTTGGTGCTGCTTGCCTTTTGTCTCAGCCCTCGGGAAGCAGAAGCAGGCATAACTCTGAGTTCAACGCCATTAGGGTCTACATAGTGAGTTCCAGCCAGATATATAAATAAACACCCCCCCCCCAATGAGTTAGAAATAAATAAGCATACATATCTACAAAAACCAGATACAATGCCAGGTGGTAATGTCACAGGCCTTTAATTCCAGCTCCCAGGAGGCAGAAGCAAGTGGACCTCTCTGAGTTCAAGGCCAGCCTAGTCTACAGAGTGAGTTCTAGAACAGCTGGGGCTATACAAGAAACTCTGTCTTGCAAACAGACAAACAAATAGATACAGAGACATGCTTTTAATTTTTGTAAACAGTGTCCCTATGCACTCATTAAAGCACTTGTCCTTTCCTTGTGCTTTAAAAATGCTGCCTCCCTGAGTGATTGAGCCACTAGGAACACATGCCGCTCTTTCAGAGGTCCCCAGGTGGGTCCCCAGCACCCACATTACATTGCTCACACTAACTGCCTGCAAGCCCAGCTCCAGGAGATCCAAGGCCCTCTTCTGACCTCGGTGATCACTGCACACATGTGGCACACACTCAGAGACATAAGTGAGATTTTTTTTTAAAAGCTGTTTATCTGTCAGTCTTACATGTCTGTCCTTTTTCTTTCCCCTATCTGCATTACTGCCGCAGAGTCGACTGTTTTGTCTTTAACATCTGGTAGACTGAGTCCCCTGCTGTGGCATTAAAAGTCATCTCTGTTTGTGAAGTATTGGGGACAAAACCCAGAGCCCCCCATATGGGTAAGTAGCATTCTCTGGAGAATATTCTGTCTTTGATTCTTCCATGTAGCCAAAGGTCAGCGTATGTTGGATGTGATCAACTCAAATAGCTTTCCTCAGGTGAAATCACTTAATATGTCTCTGTGTGATTTTTTTTTTTTTTTGGATCATCATTGAAATTAAAACACATTATGTAATGGATAGTAAACACTAACTTCCAGTCTACTGTTTCTTTTGACTGCCTTGATCCTGAATTTTGGTACATGCAAAAAAGTCAGAAAGTTCATTTAACTTAAAAAAATAAACAAACAAACATCTGAAAGTTTGACTAAGCAGAAGAGTGTTAGATTGACAGAATTAAGGTGTTTTGTTTTGTATTGTTTTGCTTTCTTAAGGAGCATTTGAATTGAGATGTAGATGCATGAGCAGGTAATGGCTTTCTCTTCTCCTTTTGTCCTTAAGAGGGGCCAGAACAATGGGTGTTACTTGAGAACACCTTCTAATCTTTGTCACTCTGGAACATGCCTGCAGGTCAGCTCAAGGTTCTTAGCAGTGTCTCAATTTTTTTAAATTTAATGTTTAACTTCTGAGGGAATTGCTTAGAAACGTTTACCCT
This sequence comes from Tokudaia tokunoshimensis, assembly GCA_036184795.1. NCBI lineage: Eukaryota > Metazoa > Chordata > Mammalia > Rodentia > Muridae > Tokudaia > Tokudaia tokunoshimensis. The sequence continues at coordinate 45,964,124 of BTHU01000021.1, read as the reverse complement.
GCCTTGCTGTGATTCAGGGAAATGGTTAGATAAGGGTGACCATTGGTAAAGATAAGATACTTTATAACAAGCTTATTTGGACAAATGATTAAAAGTAGAATTGTTATGGATTTGCTTAACTGGACATTTAGTTTGAATTTTTTCATTCTTAAGACATATGGTATGAGAAATGAGCCTTAATATTAAAATTTAAGATGTCTAGAGCTTTGACTTTTTTAAAAAAATATATTTTGCTTTACACAAATTTAGAAAACTCTTTGGATTGATCAAGTGTGTCAAGTGTGAATCTCCATCATAATTTAATACATTTGTTGAGAGTTTGCTGTTGTCCTTTGTGGGTTGTGGGTATGATACTTAAAGCAGACCGTTTGTTCCCTCCTGCTAACAACTTTTGCCCTGCTCTGAGAGGCATCTGTCTGACTGTAATCACGGGCCCATGCTCCTAATTTCATCTTCCTTTTTTATTCTAGACTTTACTTGACTGGATTCCTTAGTAGTGTATGATCAGGGGAACGAGGAGAGAGCATGCAGCAGGATTCTGGGTTATTTCGGAATGATGGTATTAGTTTAGGGATTTTTTTTCTTCTGTCATGTCTAAATTAATTTACACATTCCAAGTGAGTAAAGACCAAGATACACCCAAGATACAGATAGATACCTCATACTTAGGATAATGTTTGATGCATTTATTCACTGTGTGGTTATTCCTGGTTGTCAACTCGACTATATCTGGAATGAACTATACAATCCAGAATTGGCGTGCACGCCTGTGATCCAGATCTTGAGGCTGGAAGACTCAAGTTTCTGACCTGAATCTTGACATGGAGATCTTAAGGTATAGTGGCCAGGAAAACCTTAAATCGAGGCAAGGTAAGTACATGCCTTTAATCCCAGATCTCTGAGCTCAAAGTTAGCCTGGGACAAAGCAAGTCCCAGATCCAGGCATGGTAGTACATACCTTCATCTGGGCCACACCTTCTGCTGGAGGCCTACGAAAGGACATTGATAAAAGAAAGACTCGATCTTTTCAACAGCTTACACTTACTTGCCAGCACATCCGATGGAACCTATTTCTACCTGTATTCTGATGTTGTTATATTTGGCAGTCTGTGGTTGAAGAGTAAAGCAAACTTCTGTGTAAGGAACAGTTTTGTAAAATTGTTGCTTGTTTCCGCCCTATTTCTATAGAAGACCAGCTTAAATAACTAGCCTCATGGGACTGAGCAACTACTTAGATTCTTGGACTTCCCATCCACAACTGCCCATTGTTGGGATAGTCGGACTACAGACTGTAAGTCATCACAATAAATTCCCTTAATATAGAGAAACATTCCCTAAGTTCTGTGACTCTCAAGAACCCTGATTAATACATTCACCCAGTGTGTATGTGTGCATCCTGTGACTAAAGCGATCATATAACTCATTGGCTACCTCAGGCACTTTGAGAGTGAAATGGGACATTAGGAATAATTAGTCAGGATAATAAACACAAGCCAGGAGGTTTCCTGGAAGTCATAAGGCTCGAACATCTATGTGTCATGATTCCTACAGCCAAGAAGTTTTAAAAATAACTTACTTAGCTCTCAGTATGAGAAAGGAAGGGTGAGAGTTGATTGGAAGAGAAGGAAGCTTCTGCGTAGGCACTGTACCTATTAATATTACACACACACACACACACACTCACACACACTCACACACACACACACACACACACACACAAGACTCCCTGGTTGGAGGAGGGGTGTTAAGAGAGCTGTATATGTTAGTTAGTTGCCTTGAATTTGCATGCTCAGTGGTTGTGTGAATTGTGTCTTTATTAACTCCTTGCTATCCTTGACATTTAAAAACATTACCCTGAATTCTTTTCTCTAAGTCTCATATGTCTGTCTCTAGTCTTTCTTCCGTTTTTTGATTTTGTTTTATAGTTTTATAGACTAACTGTATTCATATAGGCAAACTAATTCACTTTTGGGTAGGAGGACTGCTAGGGGAGGAGGCCTCCTGGTAGGCCTTGTGTTAGTCTCCTTGATCAATGAAGATGCAGGTCTTGGTTATAAAGACTTGAGGGGCCGTGTAGAATACACTAGCTCCCCATACCACATAAACCAGGCATGGTAGCACACTTCTATGATCCCAGCGGCACCAGCATCAGGGGAGGGGAGGAGGGAAACGGGAGGCTCAAAGTATCTATCCTTAGCTACATAGCAAGTTCCAGGCCAGCCTGATCTACATGAAACCCTAGCTCAAAAAATAAAAGCAAAAGCCTTTCACGCCAGCCTAGAGCTTGCACATTTTTTTTGGACATGAGTGCATGTGGGTCTCAAAACAGAGTGGCTGGCTGTGCAGGCCTCAGTTGCTTTGTTGGTCTCTCCCTCCTGAGGTGGTGTGAGTCAGTGTGGAGGTGACTGATGGCGAAGGGGCTGCCTCTCTTTGAGTAGGGTGTATGAACCGTGTCAGTAAAAAGGCATTTTTGTGGGTTTTGTGCGTCATGCCCCTCCTCCTGCTTCTGAAAACTATCCCGGGAATACAGAATATAGGAGTGTGTGTCTGCTGATCAAAAGATCAAAGGTTCCTATAGGAGATAAACCACCTGGAAGGAGAAAGGAGCTCTGGTCTTTTCCTGCAGCCTGGCCTCTCCACTCTCCATTGTAGCCAGGTTTTAAGTAAGCAACAGAGAGAAACCTGCTTCTGGGCTCTGCCCTACCAGTTCTGGGCTGCATGGAATGTGTGAGTCTGTGTATGGGCCTGGTAAATCTGAGCTAGTGGAGATTGAAGAAAAAGCCTTAACATATATTCACACAAATACCAAAACTCATTGTTGACAAGTTCACGAGTTACTCTTGGTTTAGAATGTTCTTGCCAGGCGAGGATGAATGGAAATGCTGGCCCACACTGTTTAAAAGACTGACATTTGTGGAACTAAACACAAGCATATCCCCAGTAACTTTCTGAGGATTTGCAAATATTTGCAATAAATATAGTTGGAAAAAGAACCAATGATGTCTTCATGCATACTAGGCAATTCCATAACTGCTGGTCCTTGTTCCTAGTCCTCTTTAAAAATTTTTGTTTTGAGATGTTCCCAAACTTGGGATCCTCCTGCCTCCACTTCTAGAGTATCTGGGAAACAGTAGTTATGCTCCATTATTCTCATATCTCATCAGTAATATTAAATAGATTTCCCTCAGTCTAGATTCCTTTAATTTACCAAATACTTGGCTCAGTTTATGTTAATTAATTTAGAAGATGATGTATCTTAAAAAAAAAAGTGGGGGACTGGCCGTGGGACAGACAATATTCACAATCTTATTGTTTTCTTTAGGTGTTATTAGTATTATTGCTTTCCATTACCAGAAAGAAACCTGGGTGATTTGGGGGGATACCGGCAATACTAACCATGTGACCCGGTCATTTAATATTTGTATTTCAATAATCCAGGCTGGCCTGGAACATAGTGATCATCCTGCCTCAGCCTATCATAGTAATATTATAGCTGTGAGACAATGCATGAATGTATTAAAACATTTCAAAGTGTCATCAACAGGTGCTTTCAAGGGTTAGAGAGATTGCTAGGTAGGCAAAGGTACTTACAGTCAAGTTGATGACCTAAGTTTAATTCTGAAGACCCACACAGTGGAAGGAGAGACCCACTCGCCGAGTTGCCGGCAAACCTCCACAAATGGACTATGGCTCATGCATATGCACATGCACATGTGTGTGAAAACCACAAACACAAAACGCACACACTATAAATATTTTAAGAGGTATATCCACTTATGTTTTATACATTTTGCCATTATAGTTAAGAAATCCTGGACTGTAGAGATGGCTCAGTGGTTAAGAGCACTGACTGCTCTTCCAGAGGTCCTGAGTTCAATTCCCAGCAACCACATGGTGGCTCACAACCATCTGTAATGGGGTCTGATGCCCTCTTCTGGTGTGTCTGAAGAGAGCAATGGTGAATACATAAAAATAAAATTTAAAAAAAAATACAGTATAAACCCAACATACTTGTAATCCCAGCACTGGGAAGGCTGAGAAGGGTTGGCACAAGTTTGAAGCCAGCCTGGGCTTTGTATAACAAGACCTTATCTCAAATAACAGCAACAGCAAAACCAAACAAACAAACAAAAAAACCCATGTTTTTATCTTTTCTTAAAATGCATGCTTAACTAAAAATATATATCCTTCTATGTGGTTTATCCAACTAACTGTCCAAATGATGTATCCGTGAAGAACAGGGAGCAACTCCCAAAATCAGTATTTTTTATGGAAACAAACCTGTCAGATTCCTTCTTCTGAGGCATAGGGTCTAGCGATCCAGTCTGATCCACCTTTAAGTCCCTTACCTTTGCTGCCTAGGACAGGAGGTGCTGGTCGGAATTTTCCTAAGGCAAAAACAAGGACGGATTTAGAAAGTCTTTGTCAACATTTAAACACTTCTTATCAAAACTTAATTTCCATGAATGATTGATTTGACCACTCGAGGAAGGCTGGAGGAGTGCAATCATCTCTTCTTCATGTGCTAATGAAGCCGAGGATGACTTCAGGGGATTTGGTGACTTGAGGCTGCCTGTTTGGAGCTGCACATGATTTCTTTGCTTTCTGTCCCAGGGTTTGCCTCCTGCTACATTGCTGTCCTACAGAGCAACTGTGTTAATCTGCCTGCCAGGCCACAGGCCTTGGCCTTCCTAGGTAGGAAGGGCTGTAATTAGTGAAGCTTTCAAGCCAGGTGTTGAGTTTCAGGAGAATTTATTTTGTACAAATATTCCAATAAGTTACAGAATCAATGAAGTTCAGGTTTCACCCCATGCCCACCCCAAGGTGCTCCTTGGCAATTCATTTTTGAGTAAAATCATTTATACAAGGAAATAAAACTTTCAATTTCAAATTTTGAGGGGTTTTTTTGTTTGTTTGTTTGTTTGTTTTTATCCCTTTCTTCAGTCTAGTGAGTCTGAAAATATAAGTATGGTGCAAAAGAATCCCTAGTTCCATTTTTGAGTAGCCAGAAGAGAAAGATTGTTTTGGTTTTTGTCAGGGAAAGGTCCTGTATGGAAATATGTTGTGAGATTCTTTCTGATAAAGTAGTTGCTATTTGGACATAAGTCTTGCTGATGCGCTAGTGTTCTTGCAGAGCTCTCGACTGAGATCCTGACGGTGAACAGTTACAGACTGGGGCTGTGACACACCTCTCCCTCCAAAGTGAGGCACTTCCAGCCTTTCCTGTTGAAAGCAGCAATCCCAGCAGAACCAATTGATTCCTATTGGTCGAGCCCTGCCAGCTTAGGACGTGCTGTGCTTCCAGAGGACTAGGTCTTTGCTTCCACTGAGGTCTGCAAACACTTACTGAGTTGTTCTAGCAGACACAGCCAAAACATCTGGGTGGCTTTGTCTTGCTTCCCCTGTGTCCACAGTAGGAACAGCTCTTTAGAGACAGGCCAGGGTATCATGGTGAGAATCTACCTTGCTTCTTCACTGAGCCCTTTCATGACCTTGTAATCAAGAGAATTTCATAAACTTACCCCTTGAGGGGTGGCCTGAGAGTGATGTTCAACCGGAGCAACCTTAGGATTCTCTTAGAACATAATTTGCTCTGGTCTCATTCTATAATTCCACTTGTACTTATAAAGTATCTTCTCCTGTCTTCCAGCCTCCTCTTCCCACAAACAATAAACAAGGCAGTCAGCCCTTCGCCAGATAGTACCAAAGCGTCCTCTGTGTCAGGCTCATTTCAGAAACAGGTCACCCTTTGCAGCTGTTGGGGGTGAAGGCTGGCCCTCTGAGTTCCTCCAGGACACACGCTGCTCAGGTGTTCCGCAATGGTGGGAATTGAGGAGTCTTCTTAGCGGCTTCTCCACTTTGATAGCAGAGTATCCTCTGGTCCTGGAGAGTCCTGGCACTGAGTGTCACACAGCATGTTTAATATATCTAAGGTTTCTCTGATGTCATGTTCATGGAAACTTGAACCATTCCTTTGCCAGATGATAGAAAGCACATCGGACTCGAGTTAGTGTGTATTGTGTGTCATGTCCCCATTGATCCTTTGGGGATTAGTCACAGTGAAATCTAGGCTGACTCCTAGTGACTTCTCTCCTTTATTTGCTAACTATTCTGTATGTATAAAAGCTAGCATATCAAAACTTCTCTGAAAAAAAAAAGCAGGTGTCATTTTTGTTACACTATCTGAGAAGATCATTCATGTAAAATTACCTACTGTGCTACCTTCCAAATTACATTGGGTGAGTTGTTTTTTAAAACATTTTTTTAATCATATGTGCATGTGTACTTGTGTGTGTGTACACATACATGTGGCTTGCTCATTCATATACTGAGGGTTGGGGATCGTACATGGTAAGTGTGTGCATGAGTACCACACACACACAGGTGTCCTTGGAAGCCAGAAGAGGATATCAGATCCCCTGGAACTGGAATTATAGACAGTTGGACCTACTTGATATGGGTGCTGGGAACTGAGCCCTCATTCCCTAGAAGAGCAGAAAATGTTCTTAAACCACTGAGTCATTGCTCTAACTCCTAAACGAGTGATTTTTTAAAACTCATGTTTTGGTTCTTTAATCATTTTTATATCTTAAGATTTTTTTAACCAGGAGACAATATACTCCCCACGCACCATCTGACCTTCTGCTCTCCCCTCCCTAGTCTCACTCTGCCCTTGAGGGCTAAGCAATCCGGCTACCTGTCTGCTCATCCCTTTCCCTTTGTGATGGACTATCTTTATATTTTCCTAAACTCAACTCCTAAGGATTTTCTCCAGCACCAGCCTTTCCCTGGGTCAATCCTTTCTCCCAAGGATCATCACCTCAAGGTCCCTAACCATTAGGGTATCCTGTGAGGATACAGCCCAAGCTTGCCTCCTGCCCACCACACTCTTGGGTAGTACAGTGACTATCCATTCTGATGAAATCTCTTTGACTCTCCAGACCCTCTAATGCAGTGTTTATCCACCTGTGGGTTACAACCCCCTTGGGGTCAAATGCTCCTTTTATAAGGGTCACCTAAAACCATCCTACAATCAGATATTTACATTATGATTCATAACTAGCAAAATTACAGTTATGAAGTAGCAAGGAAAATAATTTCATGGTTGGGGTCACCACAATGTGAGGAACTGTATTAAAGGGTTGCAGGTTAGGAAGGTTGAGAACCACTACTCTAAGGTCTTTGCTTCATTTGCATACAAACCAGACCTCAAGCACCTTAATCCTCCATCCTTTTCAAATCCCTTTAGAAAATTGCCTGATGTCTCTCCCCTTGCTGTATGGGAGTCTGTTCCATGTACACTCTTCAGCTCTTTCTCTCTTTGCAATCAGTGTTCCTTTTACAGCATTAATGAGGACACTGACCATGTGTTAATGGCTGCTGCAGACACTGCAAGCCCAGCAGCGGCTGCCTTCTGGGATCACACACACACACACACACACACACACACACACACACACACACACATTCAGGGGAAGGAAGGTAGGCCTAGTCAGATGACATCTTCATGTAAGAGGAATATAGAAGTGTTTGGTGGTGCCTTTACCTGAAGTAAAGGCAGAGATCATGTGTGTGTAGTCACCCCAGTTCTCACAGGGCTTATCCTAAGGCTTTTAGAAACCTGATTATTGGCAGTAGTTTAGTCTCTCCTGATTGTCTTCCGATACATGAAATCCCTTCTGCTTTAACTCTATATGGATGAATTTCAGTCTTTCCTCAAGATTAAGATCAGAGACCACCTTCTCCACACAGCTGTGGCCAGGTCTGTGGCTGGACATCTCTGTCTTCGCTTTGGTCTTAGCCCCCACTCCTGTCTTGGCCACTCATCTCCCCAGAGCACTCTCACGGGAGACTGCTGCCCATTTGCTTTTGCCTTCGTCCTAAAGTAAATTAACTTTGACGTGAGGTATTTGAAGCAGGGAAATTGGATAAATTTCAAATGAATGAAAGACATCCAAAGCATATATGTAACAATCAGACTTCAAAACACTCCTCAGGTGCTTCAAAGTGGGTTCGCTCAACGTTCAGCTTCCAGGGAGGCAAACACTGGTGTGGATTTCTAGGGACCACTTTCTCTTCTGTGGGAGGGGAAGTATCACAGCAGACTGGAGAAAAACTGAGGAAGGTGTAATTTTACTTGAGTCATTAGCATTCTTTGGGCAGATCATTCCCCTGTAGTTGTGTTTTAATTTTTTGAAAGAACTCTGCTCACTTCAAAATCCTCACATATTCAAAACTGTAGTGCAAGGGGTGCTGAAGGGACGCATCCGCAGGCACACTTACGGAAGAGAACGTTATATCAAGCCAGAGAGCACAGGCAAATGAAGCTGGAGTCCAGTTCAAAGAGAAAGGGAGGTGACCAGAATAGGAGACACAACATCTGAGCTGAGGCAGCTCCATGATTATATTCTCCCTTCTTAATATTAAGGTTACTGTTGGGACAGGTTAGAGTCAGCAGAGGTCTGCTGGGCCACCCTGGAGCTATGCGGTTCCAAGATACAGTTAATCCCCATCTCTGGTGCATGGTAAGGCTAGTTTAGCCCTCTACGACCTAGCTTAGCTGGTCTAGTTAAGCGTCAGAGCTTGGGACCCCAGAGAATCTGGCTGAACACTCTCCTGCAGGCTGCCTTGAGGTTTGCTCTAATTTTTTTTAACCTGTGGGGACAGAACTCATCCCCCTCTCCTATTTTAAACAAATGTCAAGAACCTCAGATTCATAAAATATGTGTTGTGCAGTGCAATTTTAGGCAGCCGTGGAGAAAATGAAGTCATGACATTTGCGGGAAGATTGGATGCAACTAGAGATACGTATGTTAAGTGAAATAAGCCAGACTAAGACAAGGGTCACATGTTTTTTGTCCTATGCAGAACCTAGACTTAAAATTGTGTGTGTTTATGTGTGTGCTTGTGGGTCAATAAACCAGAACAGTGATCATGAGAAAGAAGGAGCAGATGAATCTTAAGGGACAAGACAACTAGGGTAATAGAATACAAGTAATTGGAGTCAGGACTAAGTGGGCGGAGGGGTGCAACACCAGCAGGACAGAAGGAGGGACAGATGAAGAGAGCAGGGGAGGGGGAGGGGATGAAGGAAAGCAAAGTATGATGTCACCTATGTATGATAAAGCCAAGATGGAACCCATTGTCTTTCATGCTAACCTAAAAAAATTTTAATCTAAAATTTTATGTTACAGCTTAATACTGTAAATAAAACACATACTCACACATTTAAATTCTTTGTATATATTGTCATTCAAAACATTTATTACTGAGGTAAATTAACTAAGTGCTAATTGAAACCCACCTGTGAAGTATATGATTCATGATGCTGGGCATGCTAAGAAGTCCTGAGGCAGGGGAATCACACATTCATTCAGGGCCTACTTGAGCTACACAGGGTATTGAGGTAACTTACAAGATCTTCTCAGAATAATTAAAAGGCTATGGACACAGCTCTGTGGGTGACCAAGGCTCAGCCTGTAGGGCTTAAAAAATAAATAAATAAAAATCTATGGGTATACACGAGAGTCACAGCCTTACTTAATCTCTATAGCCTGGCCCCTCATCTAATAGTTTGTTTCATGAAATTATGGGCCGGTTTGGTTCAGTTCTTGAGATGGAGGTGAGCAGATGCCTTGTATTGGTGTAGAAGGGCAAGAGATGCTGTCATAGCTCAAGTGAGCAACGTTCACCAAACGTTCTGTTTATGATTCCATCTGGCGGTGTCTTAGTTAGGGTTTTACTGTTGTGAATAGACACCATGACCAAGAAAAGTCGTATAAGGACAATGTTAAACTGAGGTTGGCTTACAGGTTCAGAGGTTCAGTCTAGTATCATCAAGCCAGGAGCATGGCAGCACCCAGGCAGGCATGATGCAGGAGGAGCTGAGAGTTCTACATCTTTATCTGAAGGCCACAAGGAGAAGACTGACTTCCAGGGAGCTAGCACTAGGGTCTTAAAGCCCATGCCCACAGTGACACACCTACTCCAACAAGGCCACACCTCCTAATAGTGCCACTCCCTGGCCCAAGCTTGTACAAACCATCCCAGCTGGCATTGGCAAAGGAGTGGCCCTCTTTCCATTCACACTCTCTCCTCCATTCACACTCTCTCCTCTGCTCCCTCTCTCTCCTCCGCTCCCTCTCTCTTCTTGCCACAGGAGTCCTTGCCCACACTGTCTCCTGCTGCTTCCTGCCCAGTCAGGTTGCTGCTTCTGCCTGAAATTTTCTGTCCTCAGTTTGCCCCTTTCCTTCACTGTGTTTGATTCTCTCCTCACAGTAGAAGTCTTTCCTGGTGCTTCTATCAAAAGGACTTCCTCCCGCCCACCTTCTTATCTGGATTTAGTCAACTATTTTGTAGTCTTTGTCACTTTCCAAATGCATTTATCAGTTTGTTTACTTCCCTATTGTCTGACTCTTTAACCAGAATACTAACCCTCCCAGGCAAGGAATCAGTTTGTCTATCTCATCTGTCTGTAGAACTTGATGGCACATAAAAGTGGCTTTTTGTTTGTTTGTTTATTTTGTTTTGTTTTTAATGAATTTTTAAAAAATCACTAAAAATGATTTTGAATACAAACATCAATATGTTTAAGGTTTTGGGAAACCTTTTAGCTTTTAAGTATAAAATGTAGCCTATAATACTAGTTTATTATAGACTGAGTATATATATATATGCATATTTATGAGAATAGAAGGTTATAGACTACAAGTTTAAATTTACATCCTTTCTATAATCATATTACAAAATTGTGGATTTGGCCTTAAAAGTTAGAAAGTGTTGGAGGGTTTTGATGTTTTATAGTATTTTATAAGACAGCAGTTGGCTTTCTGGTGACAGGTGTCCTCTTTTTAAATTGCCAAAGTTGTGAATTATTGTGACCAAAATAGTTTAGGGAGCTGATAGGCTAGCCCAGCCACCGAGATCTGCTTATTTCTTTTTGTGAGTGGGTGTTGGAAACAGGAGCCTTGCTGACTGCTTGAAGTCATAGGTAATGGGTTCTCTGAGTTCAAGATACAGGGTCCTGCAGGGTGCCAAGTGGATTTCCTAAAATTTAAAAGGAGCACTTAGCCCTTCCAGTTTGAGCAATGGTCAACTAGAGGCCACCCCCACCCCCATCTCTTCCTTTGCTGGGTGGGAAGGTGAGGAGGCTGCTTTTCTTCCTTTCTTTTACAAGGTGGTAATCTCCAAGTGGCCCATGGACATAAAGTGCTTTGAAAGGGGGTATTTACACAGTTAAACTTTTCCCCCAGGGCAAGTCAGTCAGTCCTAATGTTCCTGAACCTTTAAGTCTTCTCTCTCTCCCCTCCCTCCCTTCCTTTCTCCCTCTTCCCTCCCTCCTTCTCCCTCCCTCCCTCCCTCCCTGTCTCCCTGTCTCCCTCCCTCCCTCCCTCCCTCCCTCCCTGTCTCCCTTTCTCTTTCCCCTTCCCCTCTTCCGTCTCCCTTTCTCTCCTGTCTCAACTTCCATTTAAAATGAAGTAGAAAATGAACTTCTCTCTACTGTTTTTACTTGAGTAAAGAAAACACATCTGAAATCCTGTCTACAACTTGTAAAAGTCAACAGTTCTGAGTTGACTTTTTAAAAATTCAAAATTCTTTAAGGATTAGGCAAGGTGCTTAGCAGTGAATAAAGTCTATTGCCTTTTAAATAAAAAAGAAGAAGAAACAGGAAAATTAAGAAGAGTGCAAATGACCTTAGTCCTCGGTGGTCAGTTGGGAATGCAAGGGCAAGGTGTCTTGGAGGACACTGACTAGAGCCAGCGTCTATGCTGAGGCTTCCTTCTCCCTGTGCATCTTCTTATGTCATTCCGACTTTTGAACCATGTAGAGTAATATCTACCAATAATTTATAAAGCAAGGTTGGACGTGATGGCATACTTCTCTTTAATCTCAGCACTCAGGACGAAGTGGCAAGAGAATGGCAGTAAGTTCTTCTTACACAATGAGCACCAGCCCAGTCAGGGCTACACAGCAAGACTCCTCTGTCTCTGCAGAATCACCAACATCATTGAAAACCTGATCAGAAAACCAGAACCTTCCAAGTTCCTAACTCCCATCCTGTTTAGACCTCACCCTTGTTTGTTATTTGTTTGCTTGTTGGTTTTGTTTTTTTTTTTAAGTAATAAGATGCATGCCACAAAATCCACCATTTTAATGCCATTTGGCTTGTGCAACATATCATAGCAAATCTGAGGCCTTGCTTATGCTAGGCTGAATGTGCACTCTGCCACAGGGCTAAGCCCAGCTGCATTTTAACCATGACTAAGTACCATGATTCAGCGTGGTACCAAGCTCATCTACACTGCTGTCAACCGTCACCTACACAGCCTCCAGAACCTTTTCTGCATCCCAAGCAGAAGCTCTTCATCCATACCCACCCCCCCATCTACCTGCTGGAATTCTGCTCCCTACTGACTGTTTTCTATTGGGTATCTCTTGTAAATAGAGTCATCCAATACGGGTCCTTTTGTTTCTGCCTTACATCTCCTAGCATGGTGCTTTCAAGGCTCATGTATAGTGCAACTTATATCAGAACTTCATTTCTTATACAACTGAGTAATATTCCATGATATGCATGTACCCAGTGTGGGTTACTGTTGACATTTTGGTGGATCATTTGCTTGTTCCTACATTCTGGCTATTTTTAATAAACTTTAAGTCTTCAAGTGCTGTCTGAGGTCCAAAACAAGTTTCCTGTCTACTACATAAAGAGCAAAAGAGAATCCAAAGGTATGTTTTAGCTTTGCCAGTTTGAAAGCAATGTCCTCCTTTATCTGGAATTAGTTTGAAGCAAAAGCACATTTAGAACATAGGAAATAGCCGTCAAAATGTAACCATTTTCCAAACACGCCACAGCAGCTAGACAGCAATATTAATGAACACAGGCTAATAGGAAACACTAGTTTCTGAGTCTCTGTGTGTGACTTCACCCTCCAGAGAGGGTGACCTGAGAGTATGTGCCCTCTCCCTGCCCGAGGGCGCCATGTTAAGAATAAAGCAACCAAGTTTAGAACTGGGCGAAGGGAGCAGCGATAATTTAGGACAAGTTCACACAGTTGCTTGGCCACTGACCCTGGGCAAATGTCCCCTCATCTCTCAATGATGGATGGTCTAGCAACTTTGACCAAGCTAAGTAATCTTGGTTCCAAAGCCAGCTGCCAGATTTCTTTCCTTTTTGGAAAGAGCCCCTAAAGGCATGTTGATTTAGTAGCATCCTCTCACGGTTGACTCTGTCAGTCATGATGGTCATATGGAAGCAGGCCACTTAAAGAGCTTTAGGAATGAGAAATGAAGCCTTTAGGAGGTCTCCGTGGTTTCAAATGATCACTTCTGGCTTTGGGAAGAATGATTTAAAGAACGCTACTGATAATCCACTCCAGCTTCTCAGACCTCAGGATGAGAAATTTAGCACAAGGGATTCTTAGGATGTTTAGCCTATACCAGAGCTTGTTACACAGGTTCCAAAAACTTCCCAGCCATTGGGAAGCAAGTTGATTTTTACAGTAATAACTATTCTTTCAATAAAATACCTATTTTGAAAAAGAAATTGTAATAAAGCCAAATATTTGACTCTGGGGGAAAAATGAGTTTGGTAGTCATCCAAAGCAGTTATTAAAATTGTTTTGTCAATACAAGGATTTATAGTGCTTTCTAAAACTATATGTATATATACTTCAGAACAGCTTACATTTTCAAAAAAATTGAGGAAATTGTACAAGGGGGTCTTACATGTTCCACACCCAGTCTCCTCTGCTTTTAATGTGTACAAATTAATGAGCTATAATTATAACAGTATTGGTACTATTTTAGGAACAGATTCAAACTTCATTCACACACCCCTGGTTATTTCATCTTTGAGTTCCAGGGCAGCAGATAGATACCACATTTCATTCACTGATCCTATCCCTTAGACTCCTGGCCTGGGAGAGTTTCTCTGGCTCTGAGAGTTTCAGCTGTAAGTTGTCTATTTGGTTAGGCTGGAGTTGTGGGTTGTAAGGAGGAAGACCACTGTCTTGTCATGTCAAGGGTACATGCTGACAATGTGTGATGCCTGGCACCTCAATAACACAACTGGTCATACTTATCATGTTTCAACTCAGGGAAGTGACTCTTTTTGTTTCTATGACCTTCCCAGGCCATACGTTTTGGAAGTCACCATATTCAGTTAACACAAGGGAGGAAGTTATGTGACACTTCCCTGAGCAGGGAAGCTATATAAATCACCAGGTAAAGAGGGACTTCATACTCTAACAAATGTTTAGGATTTTCTATAGATGTTATAGATCATATAGACGGTTTATATATTGTTGATTTATAGAATGTTAGCTAAATCACATCTCGGAATAATAAGATTTTTTTCTTCCCTCTATAATGAAAAAGAAAAAGAAGAGGAGGCCAGCATAGTGATATATGTCTGTATTCCCAGACATAGAGCAGGCTGAGGTAGGAGAATCAGCCTGAGCTACACAGGGAGAATCCTGTCCCAAAATTAAATTAAAAGTTAAATGTGATTCATTTATATTTCTTTCATCCATACCAAGAGGAAACCAAAAATGTCAGTCAAAAATAGAAGCCAGTGAATAAGATACTGGTGCTGTCAGTAATTCTGACCCAAGAACCATGCCTAGAACCCACCTAGGAAGAAAGAGCTGACTCCAAGTTTTCCTTGGATATCTGTATATAAACTAACTCTCTCTCTCTCTCTCTCTCTCTCTCTCTCTCTCCTTCTCTCTCTCTTTCTCTCTCTCTCTCTTCCTCTCACTTTCTGTCTATATGTGTGTGTGTCTCTCTCTCTGTCTGTGTGTGTCTGTCTCTCTCTCTGTGTCTCTCTATGTCTCTCTCTCTCTCTCTCACACACACACACACACACACACACTTTTTAAAAATGGAGTGGACTTGTTAGGTGAATAGATGTGAATATTCCACATATTGGCTATTCATCCCCTAAATAAACGATGATGTCCTATTTATCAATGACTCAATTTCCTTTTTTTCTTTATAATTTTTTAAAACTGTATTAAAGTTATGGAAGAGGGTCAGAGACAGAGACCAAGGATGGAGATTATACTTTGCATGTGTGAGAGATAAAAAGCCATGTCCAGGAAAGAAAGCCGCTGCATGAACTAAGCAGCGCACCTCACGTTGTCTCGGTCTCATGTGTGCCTCCTTTAAGTCTAAAACCCCCATGGATGTGTCTATTTCTTATATTCTGCATCCGACCACCACCAGCCTATTGTTTCTGTGCTGCACAGTGGATTTTGATAACAAGGACCAAATCCAACAACCAACCAGCCACACAAACAAGATCCCCAGAGCCAAAGTCTCAGCATTGTCCACCCAACCACTTTCCCATGACGTGCACAAGCCATGAGTGCTGGCTCTCGCTTAGATGGGCAAGCCCCTTCACATCTGAATCCGTTTCTAAGGAGGTAAAGACAGACGGCAGAGGGTGTCATCACTGAGGTCCTTCCCAAGAGTCGCACCTGCATCCTGTGCCACGTCATTCTTTCCAGTCTTTCCGAGCTACACATCCTGTTGGCTGAAGTTCACTCCAAGTTGTTTTCCTACTGTGTCTCAACTATGGCCTGAATCCTTACTTTCTCTCTAATAAAAGACTCAGGAAAATCAAGCCAGTTCCCACACGTCCACGTAAGGGATCAGAGTCTCCTGTGTTGGAGCACCAGCCCTCCCTATGGAGCATGTCTTGTCATGGTTTTCGGATAGCTTCAAACCTCACAATTAATTATATTTATTTCTTTGATTCCCCAGAACCTACAGGATAGAAGGAGAAACACAACTGTTGCATGTTTACTTCTGACTTTCATATACATCATGGCACATATACACATACACACATACACACATATACATATACATACATATACAAACACATATGGACACACACACTAAATAAATTTAAAAAATATTTTTCACCCAGTTGCAGTCTATCTACTCAGTAGAGTACAAATGAAAGCACTGGGTTGGTGGGTTCGGTGTGTTTGGTGGGTTGGTTTGGTTTGGGCTGGAGCTGGAAGCCAGTAGAGTATTCCACGACTGAGCTATGGCTCCTGTACTAACTGGTTTTGTGTGTCAACTTGACACAGGCTAGAGTTATCACAGAGAAAGGAGTTTCAGGTGAGGAAATGCCTCCATGAGATTCAGCTGTAAGGCATTTTCTCAATTAGTGATCAAGGAGGGGAGGGCCCATTGTGGGTGGGGCCATCCCTGGGCTGGTGTAAGAAACATCCCTCCATGGCCTCTGCATCAGCTCCTGCTTTCTGACCTGCTTGAGTTCCAGTCCTGACTTCCTTTGGTGATGAACAGCAGTGTGGAAGTGTAAGCTGAATAAACCCTTTCCTCTCCAACTTGCTTCTTGCTCATGATGTTTTGTGCAGGAATAGAAACCCTGACTAAGATAGCTCCCAAGCTTCTCTTTTCAGTCCACACATAGTTACCTACCATAGACTTATATTTAGCACACAGTGAACTCACTTTTCTGCTTGGCTGTTGTATCTACCACATTAGATATATGTGTTAGGTAATAACTTAATCTATCCACTGCCATTAAAACAGCAAAAAGTGTGTGGTTCTCTACCAAAATCTCACAATTAGGAATGAGTCAACATTCTCCAGTCTGTAGAATTTCCTACTTCCTATCTCTATAGGGCAGAACATCATTATGTCTCGAACTGTGTGTGTGTGTGTGTGTGTGTGTGTGTGTGCCTGTATGTCTGTCTGTGTGTATCTGTGTGTCTGCGTGTTTGTGTCTGTGTGTATCTGTGTGTGTCTTCGTGTTTGTGTCTATGTATAATTAATAACTTTGAAAAATAAACAATGGGGACTTTAAAGCATGTCTGAGCTGTATGAAACCAAAATATGTTCTCGATTGACTTTCATATTTAAGAAAAAGGGGAGAAAGAGTGGTGATGGGGACCTTTGCTATGTTTAAAAAGGTTCTACAGGCTGAAATCTTAAAACACAAAACTGTTGCTATGTAGTTTAGGCTTTTCCACAGCTGTCTCTCCTCCGTGCCCTTGAATCTGTTAACGTTCATACCACATGCTTGCAGAATCCACAATACAGAATAATTCAGAAGCTCAAAAGGGTTGAATTTGCTTTGGAACCCACCACTTTCAGCCGGGTGCCTTGGAACCCACCGCTTTCAGCTTGGTGCCATTGTTTGGTGTGCTAGGTATTTGTCTGACTTAACAACATTCAGTCAGAATGGCAATGGTGGCACATGCCTTTGATCCCAGCACACAGGAGGCAGAGGCAGACAGATCTCTGTGAGTTCGAGGCTAGCCTGCTCTATAAAGTGAGTTCAGGACAGCCAGGGCCACACAGAGAGACTCAGTCTCAGAAAAACAAAAACAAACAAACAAAACCAAACAGAAAAAAAACAACCAACAAACCCCATTCAAATCCATGTGCAGTACTTTCAGCAGTGCAAGTCTGGGGCTGTGTTGTCTTTCTGGTTATTTTTTGAGTGGAACATGAATTTGAAACACTCAAGTCTTGAATTTCCTTTTTAAAAGAAAACACTTCAGATGAGACTAAGTTTTCTAAGGCCAAACCACTTAGACCCAGCCTGATCTGGTCAAGTGAGACCAGGTGGCCATTAGAGTGCTAGAGATAATTTATAGTATAGACAAATGTAAGAACAGTTTTCCTTCTTCTTCTAGAATAGAAAAAGATCTGATCTGTGTCCTCTCTGTCTCAAAGATGGAAGATGGCCTTAAGCATCTTATGCTCAAGTTGGTGCTCTGAAGAGTTGCTAGTGCTTACGTTTCCTTGGAGTTAGTAGGCCTATAACATACAAAACTAATATCTTCTGACATGTGGTGTTGCAGAGTAATAAACATGACTGGAAGTTGGTTATCTTACATAGTAGGAACTCAGAGTTTTTAAGCAGACTGTGTGGAGTTCACAAATTCAATGAAACCTTAAGAAGCCTTCATATGTTCTTAAAACTCTTTCCCTCAACAATCTTCCTGCAGTCTGTAAAGGATAACGCTGTTAACGGTCACTTCTTCCTAGTGGTCTGTTGTGAGTTTAGGACTGACATTAGGGAAGTAAGTCACTGGACACTTCTTAACACCTCATCTTACCCCCTCAGCCCAGGGCTTTGAGGTGGGGCAAGCACGATACCACTGACAGAATCCTCAGTCCTACTGAGATGTCCTTTGAAGAAGCTTGTTTCCTTTTGCCTTACAATCTTATGCATGTATTTGACTTACAGAGTAGAAAAGGAATCAACATACCTTTTTCTGATGTGATCAATGGAAGGGAAGAACATGGATTTACAGGAAGGGTGGATTGAAAGAACTCTGACTGTCCAGCAAGGATGGGCTCGACCTAAGAATTAATTTCTGAGGAGTCTGGGCCTTGGATAAGCAAATCTTTACTTTTCTTCTGTCCTGTAGGGGGATTCTTTTGCCATATGGAGAAATCTGTTTGCAGGCAGGATGCTGGAGAGCAAGAACGAGTATGGAGCAGCAAACAATAAACTTTCCATGTGTTGGGGAGCATAGAAGAGCAAAACCACAGACAGGAAACAGTGATAAATCTAACCGTGTCCCAGCAGTAAAGCTTGAGCAAAGTGGCAAAGAGAATGTAAGATGTGCTCTTCTTACCAAAGACATGTGTCAGAGTTTAAGCACCGCCTACCGCAACCTACATCTTCTCTTTCCCTCTCTCCCCCCACTTTCACATCACTGAAATTTGGATCCCCACCACCCACCTCATTTTGCCACAATATGCCCTGTGTGATCTATTCAGACCTCATTAAACTGACTTGCCGGCCCACTGGCTCTGCTCAGCCTCAGTTTATTCCGACTTTGTTTAAGATTCGGGAAGTGCTGGGGGTGGGGCAGGACATTAATCGCTGCGCTTGTGCAAACGGAGTGCCAGCTGATTTATGGCAAAGGTTATAAAGGAAAAGTATTAACCATGCCTCGTCCCATTTGGCAAAACCATCCTGCACAATGTCCACAGAAACCCCAAGAGTCCTGTTTTGTGGAAAGAAGGGGGAAAACTCCACCAAAGATACACTCTTCTTCTTTTGAGCATTAATTAAGACAGTAAATCACGGGCCACATGAAACAACTGTATTCGACAGAATCTGGATGGTCCAGGAACTCTGCTGGAGTTGTGCGAGCAGTCTGAATACCTCCGCCAAAGGCCTAAAGGGAGGGCAGACTTCAAAGGGCACTTTGGGCATGAAGGAGAGATCTGCTCCATCAGGGAGAGAAACAGTTGTAAAGTACAGACTGAAAGGAGAAACTGTGATGGGGACCAGCATAGAGGGGCAGAGGGTAGAGCGGCTGAGGGCTTTTTCTTAAAGGGACCAGATAAGTACTCAGTAATGTGTACTCTATTCTACAAGAGGAACTTGAATTTCGTCATTTAGGAATGCCTTCCAGATACCTCTGTTTTTAAGGAGAGAAAAGGAAATAGTCTCTGTTGTTTTGTTTGTTTGTTTTTGTTTTTGTTTTAATTTTGGAATTTTTATCCCATTTGAAATGTCCTCTGTTGTAGTGACTGTCCATCATTTCCTACCACTGGATCCCAGACCATTTTTGCAAGCTTCAATGAGCTCAGGACATATAAGCCATGAGTAGTTTGTAAAGAGTGACTTTATCATAACTCACTTGCCTCCATACGGGGTCAGCACTAAGCAGAGAGGAGGGGGGACATTTTTGGGAGACCTTGTTGTACATTCCCCTTCAATCACTAAATTCACACTGAATGTCTGCCATGACATTTTTCTTTCCTGATTTGTTTTTAATTGAGTGTCTTTGCATTTAGAGGGGGCAGGGCTGAGCTGCAGTTTTCGGGTTTCTTTTTCTTCCAATAGGGCTATGTTTCTATTCAGTTTTCCTTACATTGAGGTGTCTGAAAGCTCAGAATTCATATAGATCCTGTTGCCTCTGCCTCCTGAGTGGTGTGCTAGGATTTTAAAACATGTTCCCAGGTTCTCCTTCATGTGTGAATCCTAGTTTATAATGAATACATGTGAATCTATAAGCAGATAAGTAAGGGAATAGTATAGAAAGGAGACCAAGAAAGAAAATATCAGATGATGAGGAAGGACAGGAGGCAAGCCAAAGGTTCTGTGAACCATGAAAGAGGATATATAAAGATAATTTTTGTTTCCTAGTTTCAACTCTATCCTAGTTTTTTCTATGTGATGTTTGGCATCTCATGATATAACACATCTTGATGTAGGTTTCCCGGGTTCATCCAACGTGGCATTTAGACCTTATCCATTTAGAGTTAGAGTCTTTTTTTTTTATTATTCACACTTTTTTATTTATTTATTTATTTTTTGGTTTTTCGAGACAGGGTTTCTCTGTATAGCCCTTGCTGTCCTGGACCTCGCTCTGCAGACCAGGCTGGCCTCGAACTCAGAAATCCGCCTGCCTCTGCCTCCCAAGTGCTAGGATTAAAGGCGTGCGCCACCACCGCCCGGCTAGACTTAGATTCTTATATATAAAGTATATCACCAAACCTTGACAGTTTTCAGTCTTTATTTCTTCAAATAATTTTTCCACCCCCTCTCCTATAAGACTCTTGTGATGAACGTGTTGATTAATCGGCATCTGTCCCATCAGTCTCTTGGGCTTTGCTTTTGCAGGGCCTTTTCTTTTTATCCCAAAGACCTAATTGTCTCCTTGTCTTTCCCTTAAACTTGCTCATTCTTCTGCCTGCTCACATCTGACAAAATCCCCCTAGCAAAAATTTGCTTTAGAATATTTTAGTCTCCTTGTGGTTTCCCCTCTTTATTGATATTTCTAACTCTGATCCTCTACCAGTCGACTTTATTTGCCTCTTCTTTTACATCTTCATCATTTTAAACTGTTTTAAAAACTTCATTTTGTAAGTCTGTCACCTGCATTTCCAAGGGATTGCTTCAAGCTTATGTTTAGATCAGCACTATTTTCTTGGAATTTCTTGTGATTTATCCTTTTTTTTCTTTCTTTGTTTTTTTTGTTTTTTTTTTTTTAAGACAGAGTTTCTCTGGGCAGCTCTGCCAGAAAGAAAAGCATCTGAAATAATGAGTAGAAGATGTATACAACAAACTCTGAGAGATCTTATGTCTACACAAACCCATGATCAGAGTCTGTAGTAATTGATCAAAACGCAGATCCCCAAATTTGAAGGCAGAATCCTTACTGGTTGTTTGAGCTCTCGCTAGCTGCTGCAAGCTGTGTGGGAATCTATTCATAGCTGCCTATCATGATCCTAGAGGTTAAGGGAATGGATAGCCACTGTTAAGATTAAAGACTAAAACTGACCACATTTACCTCCAAGTTCCCTTACAAATTGCTGATATTCAATGGACTACATGCTCCCCAAATCATCACATTAGACAGGTTTTGTTAGTGTGGTGTATGTGTAAAAAACTGATTCTTTACTGACCCACCTTTCCAAAGCTCTCCCAATTGCCAGTGTTGTTATTATTATTATTACTATTATTTACATTGCTAAGAATCACACATGATGGGCAACTGGTCTACCTCTAGACTATATATCACTCTAGACTATATATAGTCCCCCTACCCCTGTCCACTATTGTTTCAATTGCCTAACTCTTCATATCCTTTCCTATGTACTTTCAGCAATTTTGTCCTGACTTGAACTGGTTACTCTTAACAGACCAATCTAGCATGCTAGCATGATCCAATGAGATACTATACATGCATATGTTTTGAGAACTCTTTGAAAATAAGTAAATTATCCTCTTTTTTTTAAAACTCACATTCTTTATAAGTAGGCCACAAACTTAGAAAACTACAGACAAACTATGATATAAGTAGTCTCTAAGATGTCCTATAATCACCTCTGCCTTTTTATTGGGAAGGTGGGGAGAAGCTGAGATGTGCCTTCTAAGGATAAGCATTTCTTAGGCAAACAACCGTTTTATGTGTACAGTTTTTTTTTTATTAAATTAAGAGTAAGTACTATTTACAGTACTTGATGTGAGTATTCATTCATACACTCTATTCTGAGGTGGACTTTTTTGTTCACCTAAAAGAAAAAGGAATCAATCCCCATTATACAAATTTGTTGTTTTTATTTGATGAAGCCCAAAATATAAGCACCTGGAATTAATGTTCTTTCATCTCCTAACAATTAAATTCAAGTGTATAATTTTAGACTCGATTTGTGAGTAATACTTAAAATAAGCTAGTTTGCAGAATGACAGTACTAAGTGGGTTAGTCACAAATCTATTGTCACAGAATATTAGAAATAAGTCTTTCTTGATGACATTCCCGCCACAATTAGTTAGCTGATCCATGGTAGCTTAGGGAGATTGTGGTTAGCCTATTTCCCAAATGGTAATTAAGAAATGGTTTCAGGTTCCTAGGAAAGGCTTCTTAGTCTCCTTACATTCTCCCTTCGTCCTCTCTTCCTTTAAGGTGTTCCACACTTCTTTCTTGTCACTAAGACCAGACCATTCAAAGCATTCCCTCTATGTTTGGGCACTGTGCACCAAGGAAGAAGCGATTAGGTAGCCAGTGTTTGAAGCCCAGCCTAAACGAGTGGATTAAAGTCTGCTTAGCCCTTTCTTATCTTGCACTGTGTGGGGCATAATGACTGAGACACACTGTTCACCTTTTCTTGGCATTAATGAAGAAATCAGAGCATCTTGCCACCCTGGGGATTTCCTCAAGTTGATTTAGCTGTCCCCTTCTTTCCAGGATCCTTCTGACAGAAGAGACTAGACGTGTTTTAAAGCAATTAACTCTGGATAACTTTTCCTGGTACACCACCATGGCTAGACAATGTGATTTCTCAGCTCTCTTACTATTATCCCAAAAGGGAAATATCCCAACATAGACACCATAGTCCACGAGACACAGTTCAGTTCAGTGGGAGCAGAAGCATTAATCTCCAGAGAAATGGTTATTGCACAAGGTGTGTGGAGAAAGGAATGCCCCTGGGAGGCGAAACTTGGATTAAGGGTCGCAAGTCCGTGTTAACTTAAGATACATGGCTCAAAAAAAAAAAAAAAAAAAGTTTCGCATTCACCTTTTTAAAAGCAAACAAAGTTCAGCTGAGATTTCTCTTCCTGGTTTCTGGAACAATGCCCTCATTTATTGTGGCTTATTCAAAACAGCACATTTTAAAGTAGCAATTATAGTGCAAATGATAGAGCTGGCCAAATATGCACTGTGCTAATCTCTGCAAGGAGACCTGGGAAGTCAGCGCGGTTGCTTCTCTTTTATTAGTAGCTGAAAACAGTTTGGAAACGTTTTCGAAGCGTTTGCAGTTAAAAAGCCTCGTTGGCACTCAAAGGGTTTGTTGTCTTAAACCCCAAGGGAGATCAGGGTGGAAGGCTCATCTCCCTTGCCTTTTTGGAATCTATCTTTGGTGCTCTCTAAAGCGAAATGGTTAATGTAACAGAGAGGCAAGAAGCTCCTTACATTTCCTTCCAATGAGACTGTGAGGGAGATTTGGGAGAAGGTGGGTTTTTAAAAGTGAAATTGAATGTGGAGTGTTTTCTCAACAACAGCCAAGCAAAACCAATGCTTGAGACCTTGAAAGTGTTCTAAATGACAGTCTCTTCTCCCCTACCTAGGCCTATGCCATGTCCTCATGGATAGTGATAAAATACCTGATACTCAAGGTGACATTGAGTTTGTGTTTAGCTTGAGCAAGATAAGGAGTGTCACCAGTGTTAGAAGAAGGGAAAACAGGAGCCCTGGTGCCCCTTTAAAGGAGAGAAAGGAAGACCAAAAAAAAACCTTGGCAGGATGCTAATCAGGCCCATGGGGGGGGGTGAGCCCTAATTAATGTAATTAAAATCTGTCAGATCAAACTGATTACCCTGATACTCAAGCCTGGAGGAGGGACTGAGGCTCCTGGGGGGAGGGGAGGCAGCTGCTGCCTCGAAGGTGGAGTTAAAGCTTCAGGAGAATGAGATGGATGGTCTCCTAAGTGATCAAAGCATCTTGTCCTAGGGTGAGGACAGTGAACTCCTGACTGGAGATCCAGTTTCCATCACATTCTGACTCTTTACCATGCACAAAGAGGCAGATGTCTGGCCTAGGATGGCAATAGGACAGGAGGCAGCTTGCTTTTCTCTCTAATAGCTAGACTACAGGTGAGACACTGTCATCTCCTGACAGTCCCCTGTGGAAGTAGTTGACCATGAGCGTTGACTCACTAGCAGGAAGCAGACAAAGACCATGTCATGTGACCGTCCCAGTATGGCTACTGAGAAACCTTTTGCAAATCCACCTGAACACATCCACCGGCCAGAGTGCAAACTGCTCTGTTCTGGAGAGAGGGAGCTTTTCAGAAATTCCAGGTGGCCTGAGTAGAAAAATGGATATTTCATCAACAGTAGGAGAGCCTTATTCTAGCCAAATGGAAGAAAGGACAAATCAGCCCAGGATGAGCACATTCTCTGACCTTCTAATCAATGTCCTGAGAATGTCTTCTTCCTGATGACTATAAAGTAGCATTCTCTTAACGGTTTATTCTGAAGGTAATGGTTAACTCCTTACTAATTCAGAACATTAAAAAGCAAGATTCACCTAAGAGATTGGCGACAACCTTATAAACTATCTTATATAATCTTTCTCGTATGTTTTTGATATTTTCAGACAGGGTTTCTGAAAGGCTTGGAGCTCCCCATGTAGAACAGCCTGGCCTCAAAGTCACAGAGATCTACCCACCTCTGCCTCCAGAATGCTAGGACTAGTACCATCACAATGCTCAGTGTCGTTTCTTTGTTTTTAACAGACCAAAATAATGCAAGATTAAATCTCCTAGCTCATGGAGTGTTAGGAATATTGTACCCAGTTTGATTTTTCTGCTAATAAAAACTAGAGGGGAGGGGTAATCAGTGGAAGTCAGAGAAAAATTTGGTATTTCAGCCCTTCTTCTACTGCAAATGCTGCTTGTATTGTGTCTCTTGTATTGTGCCTCTCGTTAGTTACAGCTTTGGAGCTTTAGCTTACGTGGTTTCTTTTTAAAAGTTGTCTTTCACTTTAGAATGGATCTTCAATGGCAACACCCATAGAATGGTAGACAGATGTAAGTAGTCAAAATATGAATTAACAGTTTAGTATTTTTCTTTCATTGTGTGTGGCTTAACTGATTGTACAAGAATAATATGGTTTTGTTTTTTCAGGTAAATCATTATTGTAGGAAGTAAATGGGAGTTGTCAAGGAGATCGAGTATGGAAAGACCCCCACCACAAAGATGTGGTGGCATTTGTTGGTTGCCCCAGAATTTAGGTA
Organism: Tokudaia tokunoshimensis; assembly: GCA_036184795.1. Classification (NCBI taxonomy): domain Eukaryota; kingdom Metazoa; phylum Chordata; class Mammalia; order Rodentia; family Muridae; genus Tokudaia; species Tokudaia tokunoshimensis. The sequence continues at coordinate 45,938,869 of BTHU01000021.1, read as the reverse complement.
ACCAAAGCAGCCAACCTAGGCTATATAGTGAGTTAAAGGGAAGCCTGGGCTACACCGCCAGAACTTGGTGTGCCTGCATGTGTGCTTCCAATGTTCTCCTTTGTTATCCTCGTCCTCAAAGCTACATTTTGCTAAGAAACAGGCGCAGTGGTTGTACCAATGTGAATTATAGGGGTTTTGCTAAAAGCCGAAAGGCTAATTAGCAAGCTGTCTTGGTAGCTAAGAGAGTCAGCGTTTGGGAGTTTACAACCCAAGGTAGCTGCCTGTTTTCCTTGTTGCTTGGCCAAGCGAGAGCAAATTTTATACTCCACCCCTAAACTTCTTCCAGGCTAAGATGTCAAGGTCAGCCTAGATTGTCACATTTCTGAAACTCTGGAATTTCTAAATTCCAGGTACAGAGATGGACTTTGGTCGGTGTGGTCTCTGATTTAGCACTTCTTAGGCAACTTATGCCAGGAACTGTAAAATGGACTGGTAACAAACAAATGAGTTCTATGCCTTCATTTATGTATTATTTTGTATGGACAACTAGAAATTGGGGAGAAATCCCCTCTTTTCCAGACACCTGAGGGTTTGGGTCCCATGTCTACCCAAAGCAACCCATCTAGAAGCAGCAGTTTGTGTTAGAGGCTGCAGACCTTGGGTCCACTGAGCTGACCAAGCTGCGGTGTCTCTCTCTAGTCCAGAGCTGAGCTGCACCTGTACTGGCCAGCCTCAGCCAAGCCTATATTTGCCTTGTCCCCCTTTCTTGCAATTTCACAATTTTATGACCCTCCTGCTTGTATTGATAGCCTTGAAAAAGACAGCTGACTTCAATTAGCAACCCCGCAGTAAAGTGTGCTCGCCTGGTCAGTGTAGGTGCTTATCAGGGCAGAAGTGCATTTTATGGAGCACTGAAGGCCAGAAAGCCAGGGGAAGGCTTTTCTCTTCCTTTATTATTACTTTTTGTCTTGCTTCAGATTTAACCTTTTCCTTCCCTGCATAGTTAGAATTATCATTCTTCCTAAATGTGAAGTGATATCTTTAAACTTTATAGTTAGCACTTTGAAGGCCATAGAATATGTAAGTAGGGGTGTGTGTGTGTGTGTGTGTGTGTGTGTGTGTGTGTGTGGTCTAGAGACACTAGTACTGAAATGCAAATTGAAGCCCTTAAACGACAATACTTCTATTATTCTTACAGTAGAAGATTTTAACAACAAATGTTGAGATCTATGACTTCCTTTTCCCAGCAACCCTTGGGAGGCTGACCTAATACCATACATCTTACATTCTTGTGGGCATGTTTTCCATGCAGTCCACTGTCACATCTGCAGACATGTCTCTTACACTTCTGTCAGATGTCTCTGAGTTGACCAGTGCAGTAGGAAAGACCCTGGACTAGCTACTACAGTTCAGATGCTGTCCCAGACCCTGCCTAGATGATACCATCTCTGTCACTCTGCCTAATCTGTTCCTTTTTCCTCTGGGCTCTGATGAGCACTTTGGGGGCATCCAATATGGACTGCACACATACACACAGGCATGTGCGCACTCATGTATGGGAACACACACACACACACCAGAAACAACAGCATAGTGAGTGCCAGCCAGCGCCTGTCTCACACATGGCACACCTGAGTAACAGATGGAGAAAAGAATGATGACCACTGGATGTTCCTAAGCTCTGGAGCCTTGTTCTCCCAGGTCTCCAGTTCCCTTTACTTCTTGTCTTTTTGACTCTGAATTTAGATCTGTGAGATAGCTCACCAGGTAAATGTCCTTGCTGCTGTGCCTGATCACCTGTTTCCATCCCTGGGACCCACATGGTGGAAGGAGAGAAGCAACTCCCAGAGATTGTCTTTCTAATCTCCACACGTGTGTGTGTGTGTGTGTGTGTGTGTGTGTGTGTGTGTGTGTGTAAGTAAAGAAAAAACCAACGTCAGACCCACATCTCTTTATCCACACCAATATATTGACCACTGTAGTTCTCCTCCAAGTGCAAAATAAGCCCTTGGATAAATTTTCAGGACTTCAGCGCTTGGTGGGAAGGTCCATAGATGAAGGCACTAAATGAGGGGCCCCAGTGGAGGGGTGAAGTGATATTTTTAAAAATATTTTGTTTTGAAGAAGGGTCTCACATGGCCCAGGCTGGGCATTAATCTTACTATATAAGCTGAGGCTGGTCTTGAACTCCTGATACTTCTGTTTCTGCTTCCCACATGGGGAAATTACAAGCAGCTTCTGTTTCCATGCTAAGCAAACACTGTATTAGTAAGCAGCACCCCAGTCTTTGTTGCTGTGCGTGTGGGTGTGCGTGTGTGGTAGTGTGTGATGGGGGTGGGGTGGGGTTGAATTTGAAACATTGGTGTCCAGAACATATGAAGACAACGTTAAGAAGAGGTCAGAAATGTCTTTTAACTATACCTAGGAGTAAAAGTCATGGCAACGGGAATGTGTGAGATAAAATATGGACTGGTTAATGGGTAACACTTGTGGTTGCCCCTGACTCCTTGAGCAAACACAGCCAGGTAGGGTGGGTGGGTGCACTTTTGCTCATAGACTCAGTGTTAAGGGTTAAGCTTGAGGACTTGAGGATGGAGACAGCCCCTTCCCCAGATCCAGAGTGCACTCACAGCAGGTGGTCTTTCACTGTCTCTTCAAACAGAAAGGGAAAGAATCATGTTACTTAAATTGCTATTTTCAAATAAAGAAGGCAAAGAGGGAGACATTTCTGTAAATGTCCTGAAGATCACAGGGTGGCTGACCTTCCTCTCTCAGCTGTCATTTCGCCTGTGTAGCAGACCCACGGTCGAAACAGGTGTGAGGAGCAGCTAGAGATTTCTTAGGACAGTAGGCATAGCTTCCTTTTCTGTCTAGAAGAAAGAGAGGCTAGAAGATGCTGTAGGCTCGCCCTAAGGGGGCAAATGGTGCTGAAACGAGTTTTCTTGTAGAAGGTAAAATTATTTCCAAAAAGGTGAGTGGTTATTTTGGTTATATTATATTTAGGGAAAGGTGCTACATACATATTTTCTGGGAAATACATTTATTTTCTTTCATATTCTATGTGCAAGTAGACTGGGGGATTTTCATTTCATGATGTTTCATGAAAACATCAGCATTATCCTGATAAGGCAGGAGCAAAAAAGACAAATATTGTATCATTCCATTCTATATAAGGTCTCTGGAATAGTCAGGTTTTTAGAAGTAGTAAGTAAAATGAAGTCAGCAGAGACCAGTGGTGGGGAGGAACAAAGTCAAGGTGACTATTAAGTAGTTTGAGGCAATGCAAAGTTCTAGGGATGGATAATGATGGTGGTTGCACAATGTGACTATACTTAATGTCACTGAACTGAATATCTGAAAGTGGTTAAAAAACAGTGAACTTTGTTATGCATATTTTACCACAATAAGAAACTCCATTATAAATGTTGTGCAAACATATACCAAAGCAAACTTGTAAAAACTTGATCCAGCGAAACTGATTAGCACAATTAAAAACAAGCCCCTCCCCTGCCCTGTCCTCCCCTCCTCTTCCCTCCATCCCCTCCCCTCCCCTGCCTTCTATGCTCTATGGGAGACTTTCCTTGTTCCCTGTGGTAAATTCATGAACTTTCAAAATTTCTAGTTAATTGCGTCTTTTATGTCTTTAATGTTTTGTATATTTCACATTTAATTAACAACTCCAAAGATAATTATCGGCTTGATGTCAATGATTTATATCTTGGCTCATCAGACTGCAGCGCAGTGAAATAACCATCATGCTAACTTCACCAGTTATTTTGGTTCCTTTGGGGAAGTCTCCTAATTGTCAGGATTTAAGGATGCATTTGGCAGAAAGGCAAGTTTATCCTTAAATACTTCTAGATGTGAAATAATACATAATATAAAAAATTACAGTCACCAGAGAGATGTTATTAAGACATAAAAATGACTGAACCATTGTTTTTCACAACTTTACTCCCTAACTTTTTAAATAAAACTTTGGTTTAGTTAAGTTTTAAATCTTAGATTAAGTTTATTCTTTTGTCTTATGTGATATAGATTAAAATGGACACTGCCTGGTTCACTTGGTGACTTTATTTATACAACTTTACATATTTTTAAAAGCATTAGTGACCCCTTCTCCCAAGAAGAAAAAAAAGTCTTACTGTCAATAATTTAATTTTAATTTCTTTTTAAAAAGCTATTACATTTTTATCATGCTTGCATGTGTGTGCACGTGTGCACGCGAGTGCACACACACGCACACACACAAACACATTGACATATGTGCATGCCACAGCACAGGTGTGGAAGCCAAAGGCCAACTGGTTCTTCTACCGTGTGTGCTCTGAATCACCAGGCTTGGCTGCAGGTACCTTTGCCCACTGAGCCATCTCATCTCCCTGTATTTTTTTAATTTCTAACTCAAACATTCTGAAAGAAGGCCTCTTAGTTGAAAGCTAAAATGGAAATAACCAAATGAGAGAGTGGAAATATTGAGTGACAAGCTATTACTTGAAAGTAGGAGTCTTATCCTTTTATGTGTTTTTGCCTGTTTCCTTTGCAATTTAAAAAAGAGAAAGTGATGTATGCATGTCTGTGTACTGTGTGTGTATTTAAATTCTTCTAAATGTATCTTTTAGTACCTAAGGATGCTTACAAAACTTTAATTCTCAAAGCCAGGGGAGTTTCTTTGCATACTTTTTAATTGAAAATTGACTGTTTTTATTCAATATATTCTGGTTCCAGCTCCCCTCCTCCCAGGTCTTCCCAGGTCCTCCCTATATTCCCACCCACCCAAAGCATATCCTTTCCTTCTCTCTGTCAATGAAATCCAAATAGGCATCTAAAAAAAATAATAAAATAAGATAAAATAAAAAAAAAAAACCAAACTAAAATAGGACAAAGCAAACAAACTACCAGGAGAAAAAGAGCCAAAGGACAAAAACACAGGGAACCATATATAGATCCAGAGACAGACACAAAAATCCTGCTTAAAGCACGGCACCAAAACCTGTAATATATACGCAAAAGACCTGGGAAGAAGAAGAGAGAAAGACCGCCCAGACAAAGCTTTATGAGAAATGGAACTTCCAAAAGTTCTGTGGAGTACGATTAGTGTTGAGCATCAGCGGCTGGGCGTGGAGGTCTGTCCCTGGGGGTGTTTTGTGTACCTGGTGAGACTCCACTGGAGAAAATGGAATGTTTCTTTGTGAACTGGTTGGTTATCCATTGGACATAGTTTCTGGGATAGGGGCTTGTGTCTCCTTCCCTTCTTAGTGCTGTCAAATGCAGTTCTTGAGGAAGCTAAAATGGAGTTCACTAAATAGAGAGGCCTCCTGAAGAACACTGTTGTGATTAATGGCCTTTTTTATGGTTTATTTTAGCAGTAGCACCATGCCTTCCCCAGATGTTTACGACACACTGTTTGGGTAGAAAGTTCATGTCTTATGGCATCCTCAGCCCCTGTTTTACAGAGTGGCGAGATAGTCTGAGGACAAAGGTTATGAACTGCTTGTAAAGGGTTCAGAATAACCGTCTTAGGGTTTCATTGCGGAGCGTGGTCACCGGCTTTGTCTTTTGGTTTTAGTTGGGGGCTATCTTTGGCTCATAGATCATCTGCCTACAGCAGTGTCTGCTACTTCTGGGTTAAGCAACTGAGCAAAGACTGAAGGTTTCATAGAGTAACTGCAATTACTTCATTGTTGCAGACTGGCAGATAACAGGAGGGGAAAAATCAGTCACAAATTTTTTACAGCTGTGTGTAAAGAAAAGCAAAGGAAGGTACAAACTCATATTCTACAGAGGGCTTCAAGATGCATTCAGGCTTTGAAGGAAACCGCTTGACTCTTCCTAAAAGGACTGTAAAAAATCTTTCATGTGTACTTAGTGTATCACTTTAAGCTGCTAGTTCCCTTATGTCTGTCTGACTGTCTCTCATTTAAAAGTAATTCTAAAGCCAGGTGTGGTGGCACACACCCGTTTTCAGCACTTGGAAGCTAGGGCAGAAGGACTGAGAATCTCAAGGCAGCCGTGTCTGGAGTCCATGTCTCAAAAACAAGCAAATAAACTATCCTTAATTGCAGGTAGATGGGGAAGCAGGGATTGTCTCTGATGATATTTGATTTTCTTTCACTAATATGTCCATGATCTGAAAGATTCCTGCATGAATTTAAAAACAAACACACCAAGCAAACAACAATAACAACAAAAGAAAGCACACTTTCCCACGAACAACAGTGTTTTCTCTGGTGCTTTACAAACGAACACCAGGGCATGTTCAGCTAAGAAGATGACTGTCAGATTAAAGTGTCAGCCCGGAGAAGACAAGGGTCTGGCACTCTGCGTCTTCAGCTTACCTGGTTATTTTGTGGTGACTGTAATGAGCCACAGCTGGGCTTTCCAAGAAGGACAAAGAACTTTGCTTCATGCACTTCAAACTTTCCTAGGCTAAGAAAAGGCCTGATTTCCTTTGTCTTTATGAGATTAGATTATATGTATTCCTTCATGAATATTCCTTCAGCAAGGACATTCTTCAGATCATTAATAGGTCTTTGTTTCTATCCATAGTGAGAAGAGTTTTGGGCACTTTATGACGTTGTCACAAACACTGGCCATCCCTCACTCACTTGGAACTGGTGCAGTTTGAAATGATACATACTGCTTTGGGGACCGGGACATGACTCCCAGCCTTGACTCCCCCTCACCCAATGCCTGGCCAAGACTGTATGAGCTGAGGAAGGAAATCATTCATACGAAAGCACACCCACTTCAGGGTCCTCTATAATTAATGGGTTTGGTGTGGCTTGTCATTCCCAAATGGATCACCCTCCCCTAAATATTGTCATCACTGGGGAGACAAACGTTATCGTACCTACCAACAACCTCCTGCTTCAAAGCATACTGCAGAGCTTTGACCCGAGACTGTTTAATAGTTAACAGTCCCCGCCACACCACTATCTGAACCATCCTAGTATCAGGTGGGAGACTGAATAGATGACCACCGAATGGGTACCTGAATTACCAGAAATGTTGCTCTACTTACAGCTTGGTGAAGCAAAGGGAAGATTTTTAAAGGAATGTTTTCTTTAAATGATCTTCCTGCAAAGCAAATGCTGTCATCACTTGGGGAGGGCCCCTGTGTGTCCTGCGTTGTGTGTACAGAAGACACGCTACTAATCTCTGTGAAGCCTGATAGATGGTTATAACTATTATCTAACAACTCCTCTTATATTTTATTTACTGTTGGAACATTTTAAGGGAAAATGTTTATCCTTTAAGTATCCCCCCTTGGCCGGGGGAAGAAGAATGAACTATGTGTCCCTTTGAAAAGCCTTTGGATTAGATTATCAGCACAGTTAATGCTTGAGGACCTTGTGTCTCCTTTACTTGCCAATTTCTATTTGTTGAGTGTTGCAAGAGTTTGCTAATTAAACAGTTCCCAAGGTGTTTTGAGAAGAACTTGAAGACATTTCACCAAACGATTTACTGCTGCAGTTGAAAAAACTTTCTTGTTGTGTTTGTGGAGACTCATGGTTACAAGCCCTGGTCCTTAACTGGATTTTTAGAGACTAGAATCAGCATTTAAGACTTGCTGTTGTTTCAATCTATCACCGTCAGTTTCAGTAGACCTGAGTCTGAGTGAGAGCTGCAGAGTTCAAATAAAAGCTGTGCATGGGAAGGCATTGGGAGCTCGTAGGAACAGTTCAGTTCACTCAAAAAAAAAACAAAAAACCGCATTGCTTCAGATAGTAGAAATGGAGGTATTTAAGGTTAAAAGAGAACACTTTCAACTTAGAAATTCTCATCTCATAATTCCTTACAGATGAATAGTAGTTTCACTCCACTTTGAAACACAAGCCTCTTCCGTTACCACATAGACCTAGGACCTCCTACTCCAGGCCTGGTACGGGGAGCCCACAGCTGGGAATTGGAAGGGCACAATGTAGATGTGGGCACAAGATGAACAGGAGCATTCAGATCCATCTCTGAAAGGAGTGCAGTCTCTGGCCTCCTGATCCCAGCCACCTCTTGTCACTCCTGGGCAAGTAAAGGAAGCTCGGCAGAAGGACTGAGAATCTCAAGGCTTTTGGGAAAGGGCCCTCGGACGCCAGGCAACAAGCTGGCACTGAGTCACATCCCCAGCTCATAACTGGCTATTCCTATGCCATTAGTAATAATATTAATCTAGATTTCATACTAGTGTAACCCCCACTGCAGTGGGTATCCACTCCCTTGGGCTTTCCTTTCCATAGACCTTGTAGCCTGTTTATCAGCCACACGCAAACCGCCTGGAAACTACAACCAGAGAAGCTCCCGTGGAGGAAGTGGGTGTGAGTCTGCCTGCCTTTGTTGTGGTCAGTAAAGGAACTACTTGTGCTTTTTAATTAGAAGGGTGGGACCAGATTCTTCCTAATTGCAATTTGAGCTGCAATACAAAGCATTTACAGAAGAACGATGTTTAAAAAGAAGTGCATGGTCATTCTCTCCTGCATTCAACCCCAAGCCTTCCTTAAATGACTCCTCATTTTACAGTTTAGCGGTTTTTTTGTTTTTTGGGTTTTTTTTTTTCATCTTACCACATAGTCTACCTCTGCTCTGTATTTCCAGTTTTTAGAGCTACAGCACGGCTTCTGTTTGAGACCTGGAGGTATGCAAGGGTGGCCTAGGACAATGGATGTGGATACAAAGTGCTCCAAAGGAGGAATTCAGCAGTACCCATGCAGAATAGCCAGAAAGTGTCCATCCCAAATTGCAGACAGCTGCTCGTGCTAAGTAGGATTTATCCTTAGAACGAGACAAGGAAATTTGTATTTCCTGTTTTAATTAGAAGGGACTTTCACAACATAAGAATAAAAGGCATGGTTTGCCCCAAAGACATGCATCTGCTTCATATAAAAATAAATGCATTATAAGTGTGAGAAATTGCTTGAAGATGGCCATGATATTGGGAATATGCTGTGTATTTACTTTATAGTCATCTGAGGTTTTCTTTTCCAGTAAGGTTAAGAACCTCAAGAATTTTTATGACTGAGTTAGAGGAAAAAAGCATGCCCAAACCCTGTTGTTCGTGTTGTGTTGGTACAGAAAAAATAAGGACGCCTTTTGTCTCATACACCTGCCAACCTTGTTAATGAATGTTCATGGGAGGGCTGTTCTTTTCTGTGTCCCTGACAGGAAGCAATAGAATTAACTCTTCACCAAACTGTTGATTTGGAATACATAGTAAATGAAGTAGAAATCAGTAGGCAGGTGTGTGTGTGTCTGTGTCTTTGTGTGTGTCTGTGTCTGTCTGTCTGACTATGTGTCTGTGTGTTCTAGCTCCTCAAAAGGAAATACACTGACTTCCTGCACAGCATTGTTTTTTTTTCTTTTTAATAACTTACTTTTCAGATATTAATGCAGAAAATGCAAAATGAAACCCTGTGAGTCATTTTAAATTATTTGCAATGACAGAAAATTTCTAACAGAGCTGTAACTCATCTTTTGAAGTTAACGTGGGCATAGTAACCATTTAGTCCTTCCTCTATTTAAAACTGTTCATCTCTTTGGCAGGAAACTTTGGAACTGGCATTGAACCAATAAAAATCAATTTTTATTCTTATATCCTTACTCTAAGGAAAGAAGCCTTGAGGCTTAAGGAGTGGGTCTGCTTTTTGTTGTACAGATGTAGGGAAGACAAAATTAGGATAGATATAGTCTGAAAGCTATATTCTCCATGCTTTGTTCAAATTAGGCAGAACTTAATGTAAATTATTTACAGTCACCCTCTCTTAATGCTCCCACCTGGACAGGAGGGCGCTCTTAGCTGTACAGGGTTAGGTTTGGAGCTCTGTGTGTCTTCTCTCTGTGGTAACCTCCTGGAGTATGAGCATACACCACCCTCTGTCAAGACTCTCCTCAAGCGACTCTCTGAAGAGCCTTTAAAGCCTTGGAATTTCTCCAAGAAAGTGCAGCACATGACAGAACCGTATGTCCCAGAGCTGAGACTGAGGAAGTCCAAGGTCCACGTAGCATAGTTTGGGTTCTGGTGAGGGCTGCTACCTGGATTCTCACGGCAGAAAAAAAGTAAGGAAACTCTCTGTTGTCCCTTTTAGGAGTCAGTTTATACCTTTGGGGGCTGTATTCTCATTCCCTCCTAATAAAGTCACATCGGGAAACAGGACTTCCACCTGTGTACTGAGAGGAGGAAAGCAGTTGATTGGGCTGCAAGACCTAGCATGGTTTCAGGAATGTTTCACATCAAGTAAGAAGTGTGCTTGGAAAGAAAACATGCCATAAGGGAGCTGATGTAGGACGAGGTTCCGCACTGTCTTGGTGCGATGTCAAACGTCCCAGCCGGTGACTGAGAAGGAAACCCAGGGAGAGAGGGTCCGCCATCATGTTATAGATAAACAAGAAGTGTATCATGTTATAGATAAACAAGAAGTGCATCATGTTATAGATAAACAAGAAATGCAGGTAGAACAGACAAGAGTGAGTCAGACATAGAGGTCTTCAGTCCATAAGGGGAATGGCAAGCCATGATGGAGCAGATCTCTGCTGTCATGTGCTTCAAAAGATCTGAGATTGGGATTGAAGTTAAGAAATGTAGTCTAATAGCAGCCATGGGAATGAGGAGAATCCCAAATCCCCAAGTTGCTTTGGCTTTCACCAAAATAGCCACAAATTTATCTAGGCCATAGAAGCAGCTCCACCACCCAGAACTGTGTACCTTCCTGCGGCTTCAACTCCTCTGCCGTAAACCTCCTGGTTCAGGAATGACCAGTTTCCCAGCCTTACCAGCATCTCCCTTGCCTCAGCTCCGGGTTGAAATTTGCCTGCATATAGGCATTACAATTGCATCCTGTCATGTAATACTACTTCAAATATGACTCCTAGTATAGATTCTGAGCTCCTCTACTCCATTTTATCCATTCCCTACAAGAAATGTGAACCTGGATTCCCAGGAATGTGTAATATAGTATAGAACATGCTATGTCTTGCTTGAGTTGAATGACTTAATAAGGAAATCTAGGCTCAGAGACATTGAGTGATAGGCTCAAAGCTTTCAGCTAATTAGGGGCAGAGGTCTTCGTGAATTTCAGAGACTTTGGGAGTTGTTAATGATATCCACCAGGCAATCTGAGCTCTGACCCAACCGTGATCCAGTTCTGTATTAGAGGATTATAGACTTGGAATTTAGACCTGTGCAAGAGGACTTGGAGTGAAGCAGATAGGCTTCAAAGCAATCAGGAGATATGCTCAGGATGGTTCTGATCTCAGCAATCCCAACACAGCTCATAGAACTGCATAAGCAAAAGTAGCTGAAAACTGAGGAAAATCAACTATCAATGAATTCCATAACATCATAGGTTAAAAAAAAAAAAAATGCCCTGCCGGGCAGTGGTGACGCACACCTTTAGTCCCAGCACTTGGGAGGCAGAGGCAGTGGATTTCTGAGTTTGGGACCAGCCTGGTCTACAGAGTGAGTTCCAGGACAGCCAGGGCTACACAGAGAAACCCTGCCTCGAAAAACCAAACAACAACAACAAAATGGCCATTGTCCATTTTTATTTTTATTTCTTACCATGAAATTTATAAATGTTGTTTTTATAACTTTTATAATATCTGATAAGTAGATCCTGGTCATTTCAAAACAGAATAGTTCATAGATTCAATAGTGTGTGTGTGTGTGTGTGTGTGTGTGTGTGTTACATAATATTTTTTTGTTTCCTTAAGATTTAAGTCCTAAAGGTAATTTTATATTTCTCTGATCTGTAGAAAACTGATCATCTTTGTTTCTTTTCATTTGGGAAGGGAAAGTGCATAACTCCTTTCTAAGGGTAATCCTGATGTAGAAATTCATATCTAGAACGAAGTCTTTTCCACTGATCTGTTTGCCTCAGAATGATGTGAGATCTACGCTGCAAGGGAAGTAGATGCCCACTATGGTTATAGTAACGGCATGAACACAAAACACAGGAGTCACTTAGCTCTCTCTAAGAAAAAAAAAATGTCTTTTATGATGAAGTGTCCCAATTGGAGTAGTTCCAGGATAGAAGACGTAGTGAGTAGCTTTCGGCACCTTTATACCACCACTACTCCATGCGCATGCCCCCTTTTGAGTGCTAAGTTTTTGCTTGCTGCGGCACAGCAGGAGAGCTAATGTGTTCAGAGAGCTTTGATTCCTCCCTGGTTGCTGGTTGCTGCTGGAAGGTTCCTGGGAGGGGGAGGGGCGGTATTGGGGATAGGAATGAATAATCATTGCTGGGATTTTGTTTTTAAACGCCAAAGGAAATGGCAGTCCTGTCCTCTGCCAACTCCATCATGCCCCACCCCCCTAAAACAGCCTAATGAAGATGGATGGGTTCCCTTCCCACAAAGGCCGAAGGGGATGCCCTTCGTCTGCAACAAGAATGGTGGGTGACTTTGGGTCCCCACAAATGAATCCCTTTCCAAGTGCCATTTTCCTGGGGTTTCCTGGCTGTGAGTGCTGCTTAGTTCTTAAAAATCTCTACTGCCAGGTCAGGTGGAGGTCAGTGTAAACTAACTCAACACCTCCTTTCCAGATAGTTCTTCAAATGGCAAGAAAACACCAGGGGAAATAGCATGTTTGGACTCTCAAAGGCTGCCCAGTACAGCAAGCATTCGTATTTCAAGCTCATGGCTCAGCTGCCGAGCAGACCATCTGGGCTACCAACTAGCACGATGGAGTCCGTTTTACACGTAGAGCTGTTTTGGTCTTAATCTGTATGCTGTCTATAAATCTTTATGTCGTCTCCTATTCTGCCCCCACCTCAAGAAGAAATGAGCAGTCACAAGTTCAATCAAAAGCATAAATTCTAGTGTGCCAGACGGGGGGGGGGGGGGGGGGGGGGGCGCGGAAACACATTATGATCTATTCCCAAACTATTAGTCAATTCTGAAAATTCCATTTTAAGTTTACTATATCTGAAGTAAATCATTCATTCACTTGAGACTGAAAAGATAGGCTAAGGACAAATAGCTCAGAAGGTAGAAGGCAGAAAACGACCAAGGTTACTGCTAGGTGTATGCTAGCTGGAAGTTGTTTTGCAGTGTAGAGAATAACTGAATTTAAAACAGCTTCAGAAGGATCAAAATCCATTCATTCTACAAAAGATAATAATGCCATAGTATTACTTTTTTTTTTAACCTCCAACCCAACAACTGGGCTTGACTCACTGTATCAGGAAGTACATTTCTCATAGATGAAAGAACTCATGGCCCTATCTAAAAATAGCATTGCCTTTCCACCAGTTCATCTCAGCTGGAGGTGGGATTAAATGGTAATTGTCTGGGGAAAGAGACATTGATTGAATGGGGCTGCTTCTCCAGCAAGGTCCAAGTGGTGAGTGAGAGTTGAGTAGCGCCATTCAGATAAGGCCCTGAAGCAGGCCACTTCTATGCCTATCGGCTCTTCTGCAAAATGGCCCCTCTTAGTGTCAAACTGTGGACAGACAAGATGCAGGCCTGTTCACAAGGTGAGAAGGCTACTGCTCAGACTGTTGGTGAGCTGCTGAGCCCACAGGGAAGTTGTCGTCCTGTTAAAACTGTTTTTGCCGCATCCCCAGGCGCACAGGCTTCAAGAACATTTGCCAGTAGAACTGGATGTGCTCAACTGGGAATGATTCTCCTGCCTGGGACCAAGTGAGAGGAGGTGGTGAGGACAAGGGCAGTATACATCAGGAAACCTGAGTTTCCTGACACTGTAGATATAAGCTGGGACCTTCTCTTTCAGATGTTCCTGGAGCTGCGTGCTCTCCTTAGAGAGAAAGAGAGAATGTGTGTGGGCCAGAGTTCTGGAGGATGCTGAGTTAAGGCATGCACTGGGGTAGGACCAGAAGGAAAAAAAAAAAACCCAGAAGAAATCTGTGTTAAAGTCTTTGGAACCTCACTTATGCTGTAGGGTCTCACCTCAGTTGTCATCGGATCATTGTTTGTAGGCAGTGGTTTGTTACCTGAGCTTTTGTTTCCTTCTGGTAGAAGAGGGATTATCTCCCTGCTATTCTTAACTTGGTTCTCACATGGGCCTCCCCTGGCAGGATACTTGCCCAGACTCCTGTAATACTGAGGGATTCCCATCCACACATTTATTATAGTAGCTAAAGTATTTGGGGGGGGGTTCCCTTGATGGCTGGAGTGATGATGGTCTGTGGTTTTGAAGTTTGTTTTGTTTTTTTTTTTTTTTAGATCAATGGTCTTCTTATTGATTCATAAATGCCTTTTGAATAACTATCTGTGTAGACCTGCTCCCATGCAAACCAATACACAAGCTCTAGCCCCTAGATTATGGTACATTTTGAAAGGGCCTTCTATAACAATATTCTTCTACAATGCCTATTATTAATAAGCTGAGACAAACAGTGACTAAGAGCCTTTCACAGGGAAACCATAACCAACAGTTTACACTTTCTTACACGGGCTGTCGGTGTGTATCATTCATGATGGTAAAGCTACTTGCTGTAATTATGTACTAAAAGGGCTGCACCTTTGGCACACAAACAATTTTCAAATGTTTGAAATTACTGCACCAAAGTTAATGCATGACCAGGCTGCCTGTCTGAGAATGTTGTGTAAACATTATAGAAAACGATCGCTATCTCATCTGTAGTTTAAAAACTGGGTCAACAAGTCTGCGGATAAAGGAAGATTGGAGCTTCACAGCTTCCATAGACTGAGCCCGTGACTTCCAAAATCAGGGGGCTGCCCTGTAATCCTAATGGATTGATTTCCGAAATTCCTTGGATTTGTCCTGCTGAACTAGTCTAGTCTCTCGGGGGCTTAGCTGGATCCCTGCCAATAGATATTATGGTTTATACACTGTAATTCCACTCAGTCCAGCTGTAAATTTAAGTCTATTGTATTAACACAACATTGAAAGGAAACCTCACTCTTCCAGAGACGCCAAGCTCGCCTTTCAGACATGTTTAGAAAAATATAAAGGATTTTCAATTAGCTAGTTGGAGGCCCTTGGACACAGTACCCTGCCTGGCCACCCATTGTCCGGCGTTCTGGCCAGCTCCTTCCAAATGGGACAAACAAGGAGCTTCCCAGCATGGTCATTAATGGGCCAGCTTTGGTGGGGGCTTTGTTCTTAACTGGGGGCTTTATCTTATCCCTGCTGGCTAAGCCCCTCATGTACTCCTCACCTGTCATAACTGTCATACATTTAATCCATCATTTGGGTGGACAGCCTCACTGATCACATCACAGGATGGGAGGGTGAAGAGAGGAGGGAAGAACTGTGGCCACTGAGGATGATTAGCAGATTTTAATAAAGATTTTTAAGTGAGATTTTTAAACAAGTAGGCAGCTTGGTGGGAGAGAATCCGCCTCATGGTTGGAACAAAACAGCCAGCATTTCAAAAAGACTGCACAACAAAGTGTTTGCCTGAAGAATCCAAACCAAAATGGTAAAGAGAACCAGAGGACAGCCCCCTCCGCTCCTCTCCTACTAAAGTTGTATAAAGACTTTCCTTTCTCTTTCAAAAACATTTTGGCACATTTTATTGTGGGGTGTGTGTGTGTGTGTGTGTGTGCATGGGCACTCATGTCATGGCACACATGTCGAAGTCAGGACAACTTTCAGGAGTAAGCTCTCTTTCTATAACGTGGGCTGAAGGAGTTAAGATCAAGTCTGATGGCAGATGCTTTACACATAGAGTTATCTTCAATCTTTGACAAAAAATACAGAAAGAAAAAAGGTAGCAGTTTTACCACCTATTTATAATAGACAATTTTTTATGTTTATATTTGCCTCCTAACTCCTACAGAGATGCAAACATGTATTTTCCAACAAAAAAATTATTATAGTGATATCAATGAGTTTAAGGATTTTCATCATTATTCATCTTCTGCAAAATTGTATGTGTGTATATATATATATACGTTTACATTTAACTTTGTTTTTTTATGGGCATTTTGCCTGAATGAGTGTCTATAGCCCATGTGAGTGCCTAGTGCTCACAGAAGCTAGAGGGCATGAGATCTCTTAGAATTGGTGCTGAGTCACCATGTGGGTACTGGTAATTGAACCTGGTCTTCTGAAAGAGCAACCAGTGATCTTAACCACTAAGGCATCTCTCCAGCTCCCCAACTGGTATTTATTATAAAGCTGTGTTTACGGTGAAATATTTGAGTCAGATACTGAGCATAAATTGTGTGCTAGGCATTGCTCACAATGCCTCATATGTATTACAGTTTCCAGTCCCCAAGACCTTGTAAAGAGTTGAGCAGTGTCATCTCCATTCTGTTAAGGAGGAAAGAAAAGTGAAGAAGGTAACAAGTTGTCCAGATCGGGGCCATGTGGAACCAGGAGAGTTAAGATCTTAACCTAGGCAGGATGGTCTCATAGCCGTGTCTTTTTGCCAAATAATCACATAGAATTGGCTTGTCTAAAAACTACATTCAGAGATGGTGGGATGGGCCGGCAGATGAACTCACCTGCTGTTAAAGCTGATGACCCTGGGATTCACACCATGGGGAGGGGTTGGGGGGGTGGACTTCCATGGGATTGGCCTCCACTTCAGAGTGTGGTACACACTCATAAAAATAATTAAATTTAAAGTGAAGCATCTTTGGAATTTTGTGAAAATATTATAGACCTTTTCCTTTCAATAGCAAAAAATACCTAGACTATGCTGAGGTTTTAATGTCTGTGTGTGTGTGTGTGTGTGTGTGTGTGTGTGTGTGTGTGTGTGTGTGAATACCCAGAGCCCAGACATTGACATCAGGTATCTCCTTGACTGTTCTCTGCCTTACTTTTTAGATATGGTATCTCACTGACCAGGGGTTTTCTGGGCTAATCTGGTTACCAGCATGCCTCAAGGATCCTCCTGTCCCTACCTCCCCAGAGCTGGGATTACAATCTGTCTTTTTTTTTTTTTTTTTTTTGGTTGGTTGGTTCTGGACAAGCCCTGGTCCTCACACTTGCACACTATGCCATACCTCCAGACTCTCACATCCCAATTTTATACTTGGAGCAATTGTGGACAGAGCTGAATTGAGAAAGCCCAGCAGTTTCTCCATCCCAATGATGCCAGGCCTTGTTACGATAGGAAGCTACTGTCCTTTCCTGGAGCTCGACAGTACTGCAGACACCTGAGAGTAGTCTAGGAGACTCTGTGTGGCACGTGCCGAGCACGTGGACAGTAAATCCCCTAATTCAGTTCTCTCCTCCAGCACTCTCTGGCAGACAGCCAAGCTAAATATTCCTGCTCGATAAAAAATGCACTGTGCTCTACTTTGCCCTCGTGGCCTAACCTTGGTCATAGGGTTTTCCTCAGCAACACGACGGGTAGCACCCATGTATATATTTTTCACCACAGAACTTTCTTTATGAGCTATGATTAGATTGAGCTTGTGCAAGAAGGAAGGCCAAGGATTTTGAAAATACATTGAGTGAAAAATTCTTTCTTTGTGGCTACTACTTATTCTTTGTTTTTTTTTTTAAATCATCTTTTCATATTTCCCAGGTGTCTGTCATTTATTATCTATCTGTTGCAATTTTTTTAACTAAATCAATTTTTAAGGCTGTTACAGTTGGTCAACTGAAAGACCTGACATATGGACCAGTGTGTTTATGCCAGATGAGGATTATAGTTAATTGAAATGTATGAGTCCTATCCTCATTAGGACTAATTAGAAGAGGAGAAGGAGCAGCAACATTCAGATAGCCCCTCTAATGGCTCTAGACACGCCTTCTTTACATCAGAGGCCTTCCTAGCAATAGTCTGAAGGAACAAAACATAGGACTTTTTGCCTTGGTACTTCTTCTCTGATGGTTTATTGTGTGATTTCTCTCTGCTACCTTTACCTCAAAACTTTTTCAGTGACTGAATAGTAGCCATATCACAGCCAGCCTCACCCTCTAAGTAGCAAGTTCCCACAAACGTTAACACTCAGATGACTTCGAACTTAGTATGACTATATATAGCGCTCTAATTAAACATGCCTGTATCACTGTGACTGCTCAAACTATTTCCCATGGACGTCTTTCTATGCATACTAATTATTTGGCCAAAGATTATGGATCTTCAAGGCTCTTGGTACATGTAGTTAAATTTATTTCTAGAAAAATTATATCAGAGCTAGAGGGCTGTTAAGAACACTGGCTGCTGTTACAGAGGATTCAGGTCCTACCACCTATATGACAGTTTACAACAATCTATTTCCAGTTCCAGGGGATCAGATATCCTTTTCTGACCTCTAGCCGCACCAGGCAAATACATGGTGCATATATGAACACATGCAGGCAAAACACTCATACACATAATATAAATAAATAAGTCTTTTAAAAATTTAGAAAAAGTTATGAAAAACCCCGTTGTGTAATTACCTAGGAACTGAGATTTATCATAAAAATTTAAGTACTAATATCTTTTGATGTTTCTCTTTATGTAAGTGTTGATGACATTATTAATGGACCACTGTCTATCTTTTGTTTATTTGAAAAACATTGTAAGCTCTGACTATGTTTGAGGTACTGTGCCATACCCCAAAGAGCAGCTTTTGCTACCTTGAAATGTTTATTCTTATGATCCTCTTCCACTGTTTCTTTGAAGAGTTACAATTTATAGTGGTATGTTTAAACCATGTATTAACACTGTGTCTTATAAGCTAGGTGTGGTGGCTTGTGCCTTTGATCCCAGTACTTGAGAGACAGAAGCAGGTGTATCTGTGAGTTTGAGACAGGCCTGGTGTGTGTGTGTGTGTGTGTGTGTGTGTGTGTGTGTGTGTGTGTGTGTGTGTGTTATGAATTAAGAATTAATGTATAAGGATGATAGTGCCAACCCACTTTTGATAGAATGTAGAATTTGTGTCATTTTGGCAGTGTTGGGGATCCAACCCAATATCTCATACATCTGAGACAAGTATTCTTTCAACAAAGCTATAACCAGCCACAGAATGTATAATTTCAGTTTTCCAGTGTTGGGTATGCATTGGTATTTATTCATCCACATCTTCTTGGCAGTTTCTGTCCTGAGTCACAAATTCACCCGTAACTGGGATATGCATACAATCTGGGCCACTGGGGCAGAACTCATATGCCTGACTTCACTCTCCCATGCCCTTCATTAGTCCCAGAGGCAGGCTGTGTCTGCTCCAAGCCATCCTCCCAGAAGCTGTTTCTGTTCCAAGATACAAGCTACTAAAAGAAGGAGGGAACTGCAAAGGGAAAAGGGAACAAGAAAGAATGAAGCAGCGGGCAGTGGTGGTTCACACTGTTAAGCCCAGCACTCGGGAGGCAGAGGCAGACAGATCTCTGTGAGTTTGAGGCCAGCCTCATCCAAAGTGATTTCCAGGATGGCCAGGACTACACAGAGAAACTTTGTCTTGAAAAAAAAATGAAAAAGAAAAAACAAAAAGAGAGATAGAGAGAGGAAAAAGACAAATATTACATTTTTTTCTCATACAGAATCCAGATTTAGCAATATATCTATCTGTACATATATATGACAAAAAAAAGCAAAAGAGATACTGATAGGAGGGAAAGAGGGACCCGGGGAACAAGCAAGTCAATATGAGCAAAATACAATGATGTTTATGTAGGAAGATGCCATAACGAAATTCATTGTCTTGGGTGGTAACTAAAATCTAAATGAAAAAGATTTAACAGCCACAACTCACAAGCACATTGACTTTGTGGGAAGCATTAGGAGATAGTTTAGCATTAGGAGATATTTTATGTGTATAAAACATTTAAAAAGTGGAAATCTGGTTAAGTAAAGTGAAGACCCACACACACATTTATCAGCATGTTCTCATCACCCAAGAAACTTCAAAGATGGAGTTAGCTGTCGTCCCCCCCCATCATTTGACTTAATTTGTATAGATTCAACCTGAATGATAATATTTTAGGGTTTTCCAGGACATTCTGGTGTGCACCGAAGTTGGAAGGCTACTACTAACGAAAATATTTGTGGAATATATTTTAATGTTTCCGGTCAATATGTTGCACTTTTGTATGCCTGAGCTTTTGTATTCTTGTCCCCACCAAGCCAGACATGTCTCTTCTTTATCTAGTATAGGGGAAAAAAGGGGGGGGGATATCCTTTGTAGCACTTAGCTTTTTCTTTGTGGTTGGGAAAGAGAACTAAAGAGCAAATTCATCTTCTAAGAGATAGCAACAGTGAAATCAACCTGGAAATTATTCTGTGAGGTGGTGAGGGCTAATGGGGAATATTATTCAGTTCTTCTGCAAGAATTCAGATTGGGAATGGAATCTGTCTGAGAAGCACGGTCTTCCTTGTCACAGCTTCACAAGAATGCAGCACACTGCTAGGAGTTGCCTCACCTGAGACTGAAACAGACCTTGCCTATTGTTTGTTACAACAGAGAAATATAGAGTTAGATAAATGATAGATAGATAGATAGATAGATAGATAGATAGATAGATAGATAGATAGATAGACAGACAGACAGATTTTTATCCCATCTCAGTTAGTGTTTTCCTCTAAGACTCATCTGAAATAAAACTCAAGACCAGACAACTGGTCTTGGACTCAGTGTGTGCCTTTGGAAGGCTCAGCACAGATAAGCTTGTGGCTCCTACTGCCTGTTGTGGGGAACTGTGTGACAACCTTCTAGCCATGTATGTCCTGGACTCCTTCCTAGTAAAGGAGAACAGAAACATGGTAGGGCAGATGTACGGCTTCTCTGGAAACAGGATGGTTTCAATCCTCTTCATCCCACACAGACTTCCAGAGTGCTTGGAAAGGAACCTTACGCCAGCAGGCTTAAAGCTTCCCGGAAGCCAGGGCCTGTGCTATGTCCAAATCTGACTCTCAAGAAGGGGAAGTAATGACGTTAGCAAGGAGGAAAAGGGATGGGAACTGGCTCCTGGCTGTTGCCTCCAACTCGAGGCAGCTGAGCTCCGGCTTGGCATAGGACTCAACTCCAGGAGATAAAGGAATATGTGGCAAGACACATGATGGTCTGAACCCAAAGGTAAGAGGATTAAGCTATTCCTCAACATTACAGTGGTGTTGAAGAACCTTATTTATTAATTTTATATTTAAATTTTTAAAAATATATTTAAGGTGTATGGAAATTTTGCCTTCACATATATCTGCACACTACATGCATGCCTGTTACCAGAGAGGCCAGTTCAGGACAATGAATATCCTAGGACTGGAGTTGAACACACCTGTGAGCCACACTATGGGTGCTAGGAACCCAGCTCCAGTGTTAGAGCGGCTAGTACGCTACACCACCCACTGAGCCATCCCTCCATCCCCAGAAACTTATTGTTTCTTCAATTTAGAAATTCTCTAAAAAACTGATTAAGCCATTTTACAATCTAAACCCTCTAGTCCGTTAAATAATATTAAGGAACTACTTTTTTAAAAAATGAAATTGTTAGGCAGTGGTGGAGAACATCTTTAATCCCAGCACTCAGGAGGCAGAGGCAGCTTGAGACCAGCTTGGTCTATAGAATGAGTTCCAGGACAGCCAGAGCTATACAAAGAATCCTGTCTCACATAAAAGAAATGAATTTTTTTTGTATATTCATTATACATAGTACTGTTTATTGTTTTTCACTTATTGTTTTGCTTAGAAAATACCTGGCAAATATTTTATAATTTAACAGTTACTTTTAGCTGAGTTTCATGGCTCACACCTGTAATCTCAGTACTGGGGAGAAGAAGACCCCCATGAGTTCAACTTTTGCTACTTAGTGAGACCCTATCTCAGACACAAAATTAAGCAGCAGCAACAACAAAAAGCCAGCTACTTAATATTTTTTAAGTTTGTTTGAAAATAGGCAGGCTTATGCTTCATAGTTAATTTGGGCAAGTATGTTTGTTGTAACTAAAATCAGTTACTATCCAAGACAACTTGGACCCCATGACCAGCTGGGGAGAGAAGTCTCTTGACTCATATGGCCCCTGCTGCAGGTCCCAAGCTCTTATCTGCAGGACAACACTTGGGAATTTAGATGTGACTTCCGAATTCAGAATCGTTCAAATCCCGAACAAGAGACACAAGGTTTCAGTTTCTTAGAGAATTTCGTGTGATTTAAACGTACACTGGATCTGAGGTGTAGCTCTAGGGTAGAATAGGAACTTTAGCCAGGTCCTGAGTTAATCCTCAGCACTGAAAACAATTGATACATGTTGATCATTAACTACATTTTTAAAATGATACATAGTTGCACTTTGGAGTACTCTGTGACCATTAAGAGTGAAGGCGACTTGGGAGAAGTGTTCACAGTAGTAAGAGGAGCTATTTGTCATAACACACTGCTGTGTACCAGAGTGGTAACCTCGTAGTAGCAGCTGGGAACTAGACTAAGGAGGATCAGGAGTTCAAGTTGGCTAAGTGAGACTCTGTCAGAAACAAACAGAACCATTATTTGAGATGCAAGTCCGTTTAGAAGTGACACTTAAGGGCTAGAATCTATACCAAATTGCTAACAATGACTGGCTTTTTAAAAAGGCCCACTTGGTAGCAAGGAATAATAAACTAACCTTTCCCCTCAGTGTGGGGTGGCTGTGTGAGGTCCTCTGTGGTGATGTATGGGCAGGACACAAGGGGTAATCTCCTGATGCTCGCAGGCAAATGCAGGAAGAGCTGCCTCCTGGGGTTTTCAGGAGCCAACAGGCGACTGTCCACAATAGCTTCCTCCCTCCCTCAAGGGTGGAGTTTAACTTTCCTTCAGTTCTCTCATTTAGTTACCCAACCTGATCCTTATCACCTGCCACCAGACCTCCAGCTTTTATGAATGGAATATATCAATGCATTTCAATTAGAAATTCCTCTGGGTCTGGGGAAATGGCTCAGCAGGTAAGAGTGCCTCCCATGAGGACCACAAAAATTTGGTTTCCTGCCTGACACCCATGTAAATGCTGCGTAGTCTTGGTAGCTGGCCATTTCTGAGCAGCAGAGACTAGAGAAATCCACAGCTTCTGTGAGAGAGCCGGCTCAATGGTTAAGCTAGGGAATAAGCCAGGAAAACACAAAACACCTGACATCAGCCCCCCTCCCCCCCATCTCTGTCTCTGTGTGTCTCTCTCTCTGGGTCTCTGTCTCTGTCTCTCTCTGTGTGTCTCTGTCTGTCTGTCTCTCTCTCTCTCTCTCTCTCTCTCTCTCTCTCTCTCTCTCGTAGCTTGATGGTGATGCTCTCATGGACCCTAGAAAATGTAACCATATTTGAAAGGAAGAACAGTTTGTTATCAACTCTCAGTAGCTTCATTTCCAAAGAAAATAATTCTCAAAACTCCCAATTCTTCTGTACTAAATTACATTCCTAGGAGCAGAGATAATATTTTTGCCGTAGTTTCGATTCTGACTTCAGTAGATGTGTACATCTTGAAAGAAATGCCTTTCTATATCTAGTATTCTGGATAAAATACGAATGTAATATTTAGCAACAATGGCTTCTTGGGCAGTCCCTTACAGTAACCACAGCATGTCCCTGGTTTCGTGGCTGTCCCTGGAATGCTATTGTGATTGCTTCCCTGGAAGCTGACTGCTAGCTAGGCAGGACTTAGAGAGGAGGGGCCTTGCTCTTAGGTAAAGGTAGATGGTTCTGTCTTGGGTGGCATCGCAGAGAGTTTTTTCCTTGAGGCACCACACTCAAATTCCAAAATTTAAGAAAGCTGGCTGGCATAAGACTACCATAGGAATCACTACAAGAAAACTTAGCATATATAAAACTCCACACTGACTCTCATGTATCACGCTGCACGAACTTTGAATAAAAGGCAAACATAGAAATACTGCTACGAAAATTTCCAGAGACGGCAGCGGGGGAAACTTTAAGCATTATATTTTGTGTAGCAGCAGTTCGGGAAAGTGGGCATATCAATTAGGTTTTTCTCAGTCTTCCTTTTACAAACACCTGGCGAGCTGTTTTTTGTTTTTTGGGGGTTTTGTTTTTGTTTTTTTACTTATTAGCAGAAAATAAGGAGGACTTTGTCTCTGATAGTTTAAAATTCTGAGCACTAATCCAAACTAGGTACAAAGTAGTATTATGTGAGAAAACTCGAACACTGAGCAAAGTATAATTTTAGTCTACTTTATCAAACCATTTGCACACATAAGCAAAAAGAATATATGCAAGGTAGTCACATGACTTACTTAGCTTTTAAACTCTGCTCATCCAAAACAATTTTTTAGTCAAAATTATCAGCCCAGTAAGGATAGAGGAGTCTAATTGATTGATTTCTCTAGTTTTACCTCATTGCTGTGGGGTGAAGTGGCTACGGAGGGAATGAAGGGCCCAAGACTGGCAGCAAAGCTTTCAGAAAGAATTCCAGGGTGGGGGAGTGCTTACAGGTGAGAGTGGCTTGAGCAGACCCACAAGAAGTGGTGAGCATCTGTGCCCTCCAGGTCTACTACTGATAGGCCGGGCATGGTGGTGCACACCGTTAATCCCAGCACTTTCGAGACAAACGCAGGCAGATCTTTGTGGGTTCAAGACCTGGTCTACATACTGAGATCCAGGCAAGCTAGAGTTATATGGTGAGGCCCTGTTTTTAATGAAAGAATGTATTTTCAAATGCTGAGATCAGAGGTATACCTTTATGTCAATGACTTCTGCCCTGGAAACACTTCCTAAATTCTATGACTGTGGACTTTGTGCCCTATACTTTCTCTAGCCTTCAGAGAAGACTTCTTCTAGTCTTCAGAGCCTGTTTCAGCACCTCATTCTCAGATAGGATCTGAGAACCACTTTTAATCTGCTCAGCAGACATTAATACAGACCTATGTAAATACAGACATTAATACGGTACTGAGCTGAGTATTGAGTTTTCAATAGCCATGACTGTTCACAACAGGTAGAGGAGCACAGATAATCTCATTTACTAGTAAATTTACTGGTAAAGCTTGACTAAAACAAAAATGGCCAGCATGGGGAGGGGTACCCATGGCTCTGTGTTCTAGAAGTACTGTCGTGCCTTGTACCATGACTTCAGCCAGCCTTGGAGGCTTGTAGTAATATAGTTTAGTGGCCTCTGTCTTGCCTTTTTGTGGGAACTTTTGTGGGAATTTCTGAAATTAAAAATGCTTCCAAGAACGTTTGGAACAATATGAAACAAAATGTACATTTACCATGCATAACAGTTTGAGGTATAAGTGCACATGTTTTGGTTTGTTTTTTTAAACCATGTTAATTTTTACAGTTTTGGAAAACCTCTATTCTAGAGAATGGAGAACTCTTTCTTCAAGTCTGGCAGAAACCTTTTATATTAGTGCAAACTAATTGCTAATGAAAGTCTGGTCAACAGGGAAATAAATCTGGTTTGTTTAACCATATTCTGGAAAGAACATCAAGAAGCAATGTCGTCAGTCACCCAAGGCGGCGGCGAAAGCTTGAAGACCATCCAGTTAGGCAGCGACCCCAACGAGAAAGGTCCTCTTCTTGCAGGGATAAATGCGTTTACATTTATCTACTGGTTTTTAGACTAGTTAATGTGTTACACCAGATAAATCTGTTTCCTGAGTCCATCTTTCAGCTTGCTCTCCCCTCTCTGGTGCTGACAAATAGTTGGAGTTTGACACGGGTTTATCAGTTGAGCCCCTGCTGGGGACTGCCTGTGACTGGCTCAGCTTGCTCAGACTACCCCAGAGCAACCGGGACCTGTCTGCAATATTTTGCCCTTACTCCCTAGAGACAGATTCAGGTTGCAGGGAGTTTCACCTCCCTTTGCATGCATGTTCTCAGCCAGAAGTGGGCTCTTGATGATTTTCCCAGCAGGGTCACTGTAGAAATGTGTAGACACAATTTATAATTTATATGGAAAGGGAAAACTCAAGCCTGTTTCATGACCGATGCATGTGTGAAAGACACTGAGTGAGCCTTGTTTCGTAAGCACTGAAAAACATTTTCTCCAAAGTAATTACAGCCCTGAGACTCGTTCTTTTGGTGCTCGCTGCCACAGCAGTCAAAGAAGGCAAGCACCTTATCCCTGTCGGACCCATCAGAATGAGGTTTCTCAGATGAAATCTCTCTTCTTGTCTGTTTGTATCAGTGCAATCAACTGCACGGAATAATGGAGTTTATTGTGATATCCTTCACATATGTATACACCACACTCTGACCTTATTTCAATTTAACTTCCCACCTTGTGCATACAAAGTTGACACAAAGGCCTAGCCCTGACCGGGTCTGTAGGGTTCTCTGGCATTCCAAATGCTATTGTTGGGCAGACTTCTTTGGAATGCTGGATGAAGCGAACCTTTGTTCTGACTAACTAGCTGGTATCGGTACAAGCAGTGAGACTTCAGCTGTACACACAATCACTGGGGCCATGCACACTCGGGAGCTGGCAGTGGGGTCCTAGGGGTGCTTCATGCCACTTGTTGAACCTAAAGCCAAGTGCAGTGTAACTGCTGAGCAGTCCATAAGCACGCTTAGCTGTTACCTACTAGTGTGGTGACTGGGGTCCTCAGAGTTGCTGATTTGAAGGCAGTCTCTGCCCTCTTCCTGCCACCCTTTACTGCCCTCCTTCACGTTCAAGCCATGGGGGAGAGGGACATCGTAGAAGAGGGAACAGGGTCCAGATGGGAAGAAACGGAAGGCTGGAAAGATCCTTTCGGAAATAGGTCAGGTACTTGGGAGATTAGACGAGCTTGCTTCGTTCCTGAATACAATTAGGAGGAATTAGACCTGCAACAAGTAGGTTGGATTTATCAGCTTTAATTGTCTATTGTCAGGCTTGCTCTCCTCTGGAGGATCCTGGTGGCAGTGTACACTCTAATACTTTTAATGGCCCTCCATTCCTGGCTTAGCTCTCCTGAAAAACAGCTTCTGCTCCTT
The DNA here is from genome assembly GCA_036184795.1 of Tokudaia tokunoshimensis. Taxonomy (NCBI): domain Eukaryota; kingdom Metazoa; phylum Chordata; class Mammalia; order Rodentia; family Muridae; genus Tokudaia; species Tokudaia tokunoshimensis. The sequence continues at coordinate 45,912,138 of BTHU01000021.1, read as the reverse complement.
TCAAAGGAGCTCTCCTCAAAACACCAAGCTGTTACTTTCTCTGTGGTGGATCCCATTCTAAGGTAATGCAGTGTTGCCACTCTGTCTCTGTCCCCACAGGTGCACCTTAAGGGGAAGGAAGGTGGCTGCTATTGAACATTAATAGGCATCTTGCTTCCCTGGTAGGCACTTTCAGGAAACAATGGGCTGTAGATGGTGAGCAGATAAGGCCAGGCTGATGGCTGCAGAATCTCCCACTCTCTTTGTCAGGGCTGATGGGTCAGAACTTCCTCACTATCTTCCTGTTAAAAGGGTTACCGGGCTTATATGCAGTCAATAGTAGAGAGCTTTTTTCAGAAGATAAGGTGTCTATTAGAGAAGGCCTGTTATTGTAATACCATTGTTTTCTGCTTCCTCTATTACCCCTCAGCCTCTTAGGTGGGAAAGGCAATATTTGAAGGACTAGTCAGTTGTCTCCAGACTCCAGGCCTAACAAAAAAGGTTCTGCCATGGGCTTGCTTCCCGCTCTTCTAAGCCTGCTGTGATACTCGGAACTCTTGAGTTTGGGTTCTACAATTTGTAAGGTTGTTTTCCTGTGCTAGGCCTGCCTATGAGCTGACAGCCTCCTGGTCATGGTTGCACGTGATCTGGTTATTGTGAGCAAAGCTGGCCTACAGTTTACCTGCAGGGGAGTGGGGTTGTGCCTTAAATCTGGTATTCAGCTCAGATAAAGAACTGCATCTCTCAGAGCAGAATTTATGCATGGGATAGGGGTCAGTGATTCAAGAACTCAGGATTACTTCTTTAGTTCTCTTTATCTGCTTCTAACTCCTGAAGAATTTGAGTGCACATATGTACTATTGAGCAAATGCATGCGTGCGTGCGCACACACACACACACGCACACACACACACACACACACACACACACACCCTCTACTGTCTTAGATCTTCCCTTAGAAGGGATGAGATGTATTCATCAGCCCCCCCCCCTTTTTTTTTCTCCATGACAGAGCCTCTATCCTAGGCTAGCCTGCTTTGTAGTTGAAAATGACCCCCAATTTTTGGTCTTCCTGCCTCAACACCCCCATGTCGAGATTATAGGCATCTGTTACTTTATTTGCTTTCTGTAGTACTAGGAATTGAGCCCAAGGCTTTGTGTACACCTCTGTCTTTTTCTTTCCACTGTGAGCCTTTCTCCTTGCTATGGGGCCTCTCCTCCCACTGAAAGAGAGAGGCGCATACTGGTCCCAGGCTCTCATGATGTGGGAGCTCTCCTTCCTCCCTCAGACCCTGAGATTCTTCAAGGGAAGTGTGTATGAGTGTGCACCTGCCCTGACGCCTCTCTCTCCTTGAGTATCTCTGCCCTGCTCCTGTTAGTTCAGCCTCACTCCTCCCACCAGATTCAGGCTAGATGTCTTCTGGGTTCAGAAATGATTGCTTTTTCAGGAGTTAAGATCCCTCTCATGTCTGAATCACCATAATAAAAACATAGTTAGAAAGGCAATCAGATCTTGGAAACCCACAGTGGTTTCCCCCCCAAATGCCAGGGACATGATGGCACTATTTGTTAAGTTGGTGGGTCTTCAACTGAATGAATAACTTAAAAGTATGTGAATAATTAGATAAAACCAAAACAGGACCAAAATATGCTGAGGTGTCCTGACGTGGACAGTACCGGGAAGCCCTGACACGGCAGCCATCTTGAAGCTTTTTATAGGCCTTAGGATAGGGCTTATCTTTGATACATTCCTCGAGAGAGAAGAGAGTTCTTCTTTAATTTACTTAATCTTTGTTTCCCTTCTTTAGGAAGTCAAAACAGTGACATCATTCGAAACCATGCCACAGGCTCTAGGATCACCATTCCAAAGTGATCCTAGGCCCTGACAATGTTTGTCCCAGTTTTGGGGGAGGTAAGCTGTGTGTCATGCAAAGGAAGCTTATGCTATTTTTAAATTGATTTAACACACCATTGAAACATATCATACACATATCACACCCATGACACACACACTGCGTTGTAACACAGCATGTGTCATGCATACATTCTCTCTCACTCACACACGTAACTTGCTCTTCTTGTCTGGCTTTTAAAAACGGAAGGCAGCCGGAGAAGCCAAGCCCGGTTGACTTGAGTTGAAAAGGTTGTTAAAGTTTAAAAGTCAAGTGCCCCTCCAGTCCTCGGCCTGGCTTCGAGACACGTGGGAGGGCTTCAAAGCCACAGTGCCCCTCTTTAAGGCTCAGGCTTACAGTTGGTCCCCAAATGTTTACCATCGTGAAGATGCCCAGCTTACAGGAAGTGGGAAATGGGTGTGGGGGTTGAGGGTGGGTGAGTGAGTAGGGAGAGGGGAAGAGGGTGGGGGGTGATCTATTGATGTGGTTAGCCTGTCATTGACCTTGTTTGGCTATAGCAGGAGTTGAATTAGAAAATGAAAACTCGTTTCATCTTGAGCATATTTTATCCCATTTTTTTTTTCTTACTTTCCTATGGGGGGAAAAACTTTTTTTAAAACACAAGTGGAGTCCAGTCTCCAGATCTGATGCTCAGGTTCCCTCCATGCCGCAATAGCTACTATAGTCGTTTTGCTCATAGTCATCTGCCGCCTACAGAGTGAGTCCCAAACCACCCGAAGACTAAAGGGGCGGGGAACCTGGCCCAGGAGCTGAAACTGAACGAATGGTGGTTTTTGATGATGCATCAAAAGAAAGGGACTGGGCTTTCAGAGAACAGAGCTATTGGGCTCGTCATGGGCTACCATTTCACAGTCCGCTTAGCGCTTATCGAGAGAACTCTGCCAGGGAACGGCTGATGAATAAAGACAACTGCTGAGGTTGGCGACCAATACTGCATCTAGTAGTTGTTTAGAAGAAATATTTTAATACTTAAGATTCCAGACCAGGGCCACCTCAGTTCTTTCTGCAGCATACAGGTGCTAGCCTCCCCCTGTCTCCTAGATTTAATCCACACCCAGGGCAGGCCGGGCTCCAGCCTTTGGAGAGTGCTGGGTGACAGTGAGGCTCAGCCCACAGTCAGGCCCTGCTTAGCTGTTCTGCTCTGGATAATACCTACACACTATAATATGAATGTGACTTTGCCGAACATGATCATACTTCCTTTCTCCTCTTTGAGTGCCCTTCATTTCAGCTTATATCGCTCTCTTTTCTTAACTACCACAATCATCATCAAAAATTGGCCTGGAGCTATTGGTTTTGTTTTCCCTCATCTCCTTATAACAAGAAGCAAACACTCCAAAGATATTATACTCCAATACTGTATCCCATTTTTTTGTTTCACCTACGGCTTTGTCCAGCACAGCTGGAACACCTGGAACTAATTTTAGGGTTGCCTGGATAAGCCTCACACTGATATTTGATGTTTGCGTCCTCCCTAGACTCAAGCCCATTTCACCACCTCGGAAGGTGAGCACAGGCTGATATTAATTAACAGTGAGTTGATTCACAGGCATCTTCCAGTCATTAAAGCAAACATTTGGCTTAAAATAGCCCTCTCCCCGCCCTGCTCTGACTGCCACTCTTTGCTTATTTCTTTACAGTGGTGGAATCACTGACACCTGTATGGTATCTGTGCCCCCAAAGCAGAGCTTTTCCTGAAAGGGAATCGGGGTTTAAAAAAAAAAAAAAAAAAAAACCCTGCGTTAACTGCTGTGCAGTGGAGACAGACAGCAGCAGGCCAGCCCTTGAGATGACTACATTGTTTTTCTGTCCATGGAGGTGCTGACACAGCATCGGTTAATAAACCCTCTGCAGGAGGCTGGATTTCTTTTGTTTAATTATCCCTTGGACCTTTCTGAGAACTCTTAAGAATTGTTCATTCAGTTTTATACCCCTGTCAAGAGCAAGCTAACAGCGTGTTTCCTCTTGGTGCTAGCGCCCTCTCTGGTAGAAAATGAAATGACAGGTGGACCTACAGCCCCCACCCAGGGAGTGTGTTCTACACTTGTCCCCCCGGTAAAAATTTGATTGTTCCGAACTACACAGTTGTAGAAGGATTTTTAGGTACACATAACATCTTCTGTGATACAGTCTTCTACCTCCCACCCACCCCTCCCCCCAAAAAAATTCTGGGAAAGTTTCTTGAAAGGAAAACAGATAAACAGGCCTGTCTTTATGATTGAGTTGGGCTTTTGTTTTGCTGTGTTTCATTTCTTCCTGTAAACAAATACTCAAATGTCCACTTCATTGTATGACTAAGTTGGTATCATTAGGTTGGGTCTGGGTGTGTGAATGTGGGTGTGGATCTGGATGTGGGTGGGTGTGTATGCCCCGTGTGTTTAGAATACTAGAAAAGATACCACAGTGTAAACTTTTGGGAGAAATGATTTTTAAAAATGGGGCGGGGGGAACCTGCGATGAGGCAAGCCGGAAAAAGGGAAGACTTGAATTTCTGTGATCTAAAAAGTCTGATGGGATGCTGGCTATAAATGGGCCCTTGGCAGTATTGTTTCTGTGAATTGGAGGATCCCTGCTGAAGGCAAAAGACCATTGAAGGAAGTACCGCATCTGGTTTGTTTTGTAATGTGAAGCAGGAATGCGAGGTCCACGCTCTTAATAATAAACAAACAGGACATTGTATGCTATCATCACAGGATGTCCTTCCTTCTCCAGAAGACAGACTGGGGCTGAGGGAAAGCCGGCCAGGCTCCGAGCCGAGCCCCACTAATCACTGCCTCTAACAGCTTTCCAGTCACTGACAGCAGTCCGAACACCCTTTTAACTGCGAAGCATTTCTCCTCTCCATTGTATGTACAAGCTCAGAAGCCTGGCTGTGGGTTTGGGGATGAGAGGCAGGAACAACAAAACCCGTATATATGATTATAACTTTTTCCTGTTTCCCTATTTCCAAATGGTCGAAAGAAGGAAGTTAGATCTGCCCAAGCTGAATGTATTCAGTTAGTAGGAGAAATGAAATCCTATACGTTTAATACTAGAGGAGAAACGCCTTAGAATATTTATTTCATTGGCAATGATTCCAGGACTACACAGCGACATTGTATTGCATGTGCCGCCAAAATAGCTCTTTCCTTCGAAGTTCTACGGACCCTGTAATTGAGACACCAAGTTTAGGTGACTAGGGTTTTCTTTTGAGGAGGAGTCCCCCACCCCGCCCCATTCTGCCGCGACAGGAAGCTAGCGATCCGGAGGACTTAGAATACAATCGCCTTGTGAGTAAACATGGAGGGCTAGGGCCCGCAAAGGGAAGTATGAAGATTCCCAGTCCGTGTTGAAATCCATTTGCAAACAGAGGAAGCTGCCGCGGGTCGCAGTCGGTGGGGGGGAAGCCCTGAACCCCACGCTGCACGGCTGGGCTGGCCAGGTGCGGCCACGCCCCCATCGCGGCGGCTGGTAGGAGTGAATCAGACGGTCGGTGTTGGTAAAGAAGTCTGCGGCAGGGCAGGGAGGGGGAAGAGCAGCCAGTTCCTCGCTCGCTCGCACAGACACTGCCGCCGTGACACTCGGCCCTCCAGTGTCGCGGAGACGCAAGAGCAGCGCGCAGCACCTGTCCGCCCGGAGCGAGCCCGGCCCGCGGCCCTAGAAAAGGAGGGACCGCCGAGGTGCGCGTCAGTACTGCTCAGCCTGGCAGGCAGGGACGCGGGAGGATGTGGACTGGGTGGACATGAGCCAGGCTTATCTCAGATGTTGGATCTTCTCTTGGAAAAACGTGTGGGTACGACTTTGGTAAGAAACCTGATTCTGCTTTAATATGATTTAAAAACTTTTTTATCCCTTTTTCTTTCTTCCTCCTTTCTTTTCTATTTTTTTTTTTTACTTTTCTTTTCTTTCCTTTTTCTTAAACAATGAAGCCGCAGTAGAAACCAACGCTTCTGCTTTAGTGCGCAGAGCACTGTCAAACATTTAGAAGACTTTTTCCCCATATGAATCATTAACCCTTTCAGTTCTAAACATAATTGTCAATTCACTGAAATTTCAATAGTGGTCCTTCTCCGCTTCGCTACCTGCTGCCAGTCAAGTAACTATCCCGGGTTAGCTTAGGTTTTCATTTGTATTTAACATCGTTTGTCCAACATGTCCTTACATGTTGGAACTAAATAAGTATAAGATAGTTTAAGTTGTAGCTGGGACAATGACAAGTAAACATCTTTTCCTTCCTAGGAGCATCCTATCTAGGGACGATGTGGGGAATGGTGAAGACCAGCTCGAGGGAGGGACTCCCGCCGACTGTGTTTATATTTTCACAAGCGCACGTTCTTACATGGATATCCTTAATCCTAATTTTTATCTGCGGCATCTACGTGGGAATACGTTACAGAGGCCGTTTCATCTTTTTTTGCTTTTCCTCTTTGGAAAGGGCTTTTTCCGAGGGCAAATAAGAGGAGGATCCCCAAGTCTTCTATATAACTGTAGTTACAGTAAACTGTGCCACTTCGGTGACTTCTGGGAATTCATGCACTTTCACATTTAAATAGAAAGTGCTATTTGTGGCTGAGGACTCCTAAAGGAATTCTCTTCAGGGAATTCTATTGACTTTTTTTATGTTTTGTTTTTAATTTTCCTATCTGGCTCGAGATGCCCACTGATTTAAAAAAAAAAAAAAAAAGCTGTTGGGTGTTTCCCTCTCCCCGATTTTTCTTTTCCTGTGGTCCATGGGAGCTCGGGAAGGCTGGTACTCAGGGATGCTGGCAGGATGCAACCCCTCTCAGGCTTGCCTGCTGAAGGATGAAAGAGACTGAACGCGCGCGCGCGCGCGCGGCAGAGGGAGGGGATCCAGTTGTTTTGAAAGTTACTTCGCTAGGGAGCTGGTGGGAAAGTTCAGTTTTCCCCATTTGGAAAAGGCAGGCTGGGTTCCGCTCCTGCACCACACGCGTTTTCCATTTTTAGCTTCATTCAGACGCAGACAGCGCCCCTGCCTCTTCCTCCCCTTGTTTGTGACACTTCTCTGAGGCAGCTTTTCCACAGCTCTGAGGGTCTGGCGGCCATGACCCCGGGCGTCCCGGGACACAGGACGCAGAAGCGCCCACAACGCATTTCTGCCTTGAGAGGTAAAGCCAAGGATTGTTCAAAGGTTCTTTCTCTCCGGATGAGGTTACCATATACATATATGCATTTTTTTTCCAGCCAAGGGTTGCATTTTAAAACCGTGCTTCTTCAAGGCAGTCTACTTTACACGGCTTTGGGCTCTTACTCAACTATACAAGTACTCCATCAGCTTTTAAAGTCTTCAGAGTACTGTGTTAGTCATAGCCTCTAAGAGGGAGGCACAGGAACGCCGGACAATGGGGATTAAAAGCCTTTCCCTTCTCTTCCAGGCTGCCCCCAAGTGTAGCTCCGGCTCCCTGAAGTTTCAAGGACTGGCAGAGACTGGGATCATGAAAATGGACATGGAGGACGCTGATATGACTCTGTGGACAGAGGCTGAGTTTGAAGAGAAGTGTACATACATAGTGAACGACCACCCCTGGGATTCCAGCGCCGACGGGGGTACTTCTGTTCAAGCCGAGGCATCCTTACCAAGGAACCTGCTTTTCAAGTATGCTGCCAACGACAGCAAAGAGGTAAGCCGGCTGCCTTCTTGAAGTCTGACCGGCAATCGGAGCAGCTCTCCTACTATCTCTGAGAACCAGGAGAATTTACATGCACTGGCAAATAGTCGATGGCTCCGGTGACTGTTGTCGTTGCTTTCCCTTCGAGCCAATTCCCATCAATTTCTTCCTTCCTTCGGCTGTTCTATACTAACTAGTAAACAGTTAAATCTTCTGGCAAGTTGACATGTCTTGGAAAAGCTGACTGGCAGTCCTGGTGGGCAGCTCCTTAAAAGGACTCAGTGCTTCACCCACTGGCCCTCTTGGAAGACAGCTTTAAAGGAAGGACACTTTCTTAGAAAAAGAGGTTTACCCTTTGCTCATGAGATGGCTTTATTCTTTTAACGAGCCGGCTTTATTAGCTGGGTTTCTAAAATTATTCTCAAAACCTTGACGTGTTTATGAACTGAAGTGATGGCATTAACCAGGAAGAGGGTCATGTAAAAGTGTCCTCTGTCAGGATGACTTCACTAACTGCCATTTGCCTGTGCCTTTGCTTGGCCAGGCCGCCAGGCCCACTTTTTATGGCTTCTGAAGTGGGTACACTCTTTGTATCAAAGGGACAAACACCTGAGGAGCACCTGATTTGTATTTAGCCTTTTATATAACAATTAAAGCCGGCCATGAAGTGATTTGCAAAATTACTTCTTGCTCTGAGAATCTGGCTCCTGTGCTGCTCTCCTGATGGGCTAAGTTGCTGAGGCTAGCCCTCAGGAGACTTCCCACCATTACTACCGCCCACAGTGCTTTGGTTTCTGATACTTGCTGACTTTGGGGAGCAGTGAAAAACGGGGATCCTGTGTTGTAAGGATTCCAGATTTCTCCTGGGAGTATGCACTATGACTAGTCAGGTCACTTTCCCCCTTCCCTAAGCGACAACATGGGAAAGAATCCCCAGAGTCGGGGAAACACTTTGTCTCTTTCCTGTTTGTGTGTCTGAGTTCAGTGTTTGGAGGAAAGGAAGGAGGGGGGAGAGATCAAGATCTGAACTTAAAGAGAGGAATTCTGCCTTGAGTTTCACTAAAGCTCCACAATTTGTTTTATTTCTGATGGGACACTAGTGTTTTATGAAAAGTAAAATTTAAATTGTAGTTTGTATATAAATATCATTACCAAAAAAAAAATTTGTAACCCCAGAGGTCATCCTTAATTATACGTCTTTCTGAAAACAATGTTCTTCTCAACAGAAAGCCTCTGAGTATGTAACCCGTGGAGTCAATGTGGCCTTTGTTTGGGTATTTAAGGCCTGGCTGTGACTTTAAAAGGTGTAGTGTGTTCTTCCCCATCAGATTTGCCTAAATATCGGTCCCTTCAAAAGGGGCCGTTCATGTCCTGTTGTCTCCAGCCTGTGGAGATAGAAGTAAAGACTCCCGGTTTGGGTCATTGGCTCCGTTCTCCTACAGTGTCCTTCTCAATCCAGCCCTTTTAAGTTTTTCAGTTTTTGTTGTTCTACTGAAAAACCATGGCTGAACAGAGTTATGCTATTAGATCATTTAGTTCAAGGTTCAGAGAGATAGTCAACTTCCCCGAAGGCTAGAGTTGCAGCCAGGCACTGACTGAGGGCAAAGTTCCCTGACTGCTCCAGGTGTTTCTAGATCATACTACTCTGGTCCCTCTTGGTGTCACTGTGGCTTTATTTATCTTAACATAGTTCAGACCCATCTTTTTCACTAAGCCTGTTTGATTCTTCTTTCTTTTCTGCTGAATTCCTTCCCATCTCTGTATGTTAAGCAACCAGAAAGAGAGAGTACTTGTGTTTCTGAAGGGGAGTTCTTCATAACACATAGAAAGTCAGGATTCTTTTAGCCTACTCTAGGTCTTACTTAAATAGAAGTCAAACAGTTGTGGTAGCTCCTCTTCAGTCCTCAATCATGAAAGCACCATCCTGTCTTAAGCATACACCAAAATGTGTGTCTTTTTTTCCGTCTCTCTGTCTCCTTCTGTTTTGAACTTTGGGACAGGTCCCTTGGGGTGGTGAAAGAGAAGGACAGAATTGAGCCATTGAGGGCGTGATAGCTGCAAACCAGGTCCAGGCCAGAAGCATCCAGGATGGCTGAAGTGTTTATATTACCATTGTTCAGTTAGTTCTGTGAGTTCCATGAGCTGTGGAGACAGGGAAAGGCCTTTCTATGTGTAGTTTTTATCTGATTGATCTATCTCGTCCATCTTTAAATGTTTTCATTAAAATAGCAAAAGCTGTTACTTTATGTACTATGTGCTGACATCCTGGGGACTTTTTTTTAAAACAAGATCATTTTTCATTATGAATTTGTGCTGTGTGTGTCAGCACCTTCCCACCCCCACCCCCTGGGTTTCAAAACAAAGCACGTGAACTGTATTTCTGATCTTAACATCAAGTTTTAGCTCTGGCTCAGAGTCACTCTGTTCTTTTATTGGGGCCGTTCGATCATTCTTACTTCCTATTTCCAGATCTAAAACCAAGTACAAGCATGCTATTCAAAACTTTTAGAACGTTTAACCAAGTGGGTTCTTTTTTTGTGGGGATTTCCCCCTCAGCCTCCTAAAATAATCTCTGAATATTTGACTGCATTAAAAAAATCAATTTTGACACTGGATGAGCAGTATCCAGGAGCAGTTCCCGCTGTCAGCTGAAGTGGCTTGTCCTCAGGGGTTGTGTGGCTCCTCTGTGACTCTGGTCTGAAGTTGAGTGGTGGCAAATAATCAGGCAGATCTAGGGACGTGGTGTCCATTCTGATTGAAGTCCATTATTAAATTGAGCCATCTGTATGGAATCTTGGCATAACATGCAATTCCACCTCCATACTTTTTTATATGTAGTATATGCCCCAGCGCCACCACATCTCCTTTCATATAAAGATAACGAAGAGGAGACCTTTCAAAAACACCTGTTAATTCCTTTGAAAACTGGACTGACTTCCAGGCCTATTCCCTTATAGTAAAAATACAAGAAAGGAAATCTAATTGTTGGGTGAGATTTGGGGAGGAGAAAGACAGCAAGTAATTAAAGTAATCTTAATTTGAAGTGAGGAAACTGAGGCCGCATTTGGAACTGAATAGTATCTCCTTTCAAATCCCCATGCTTTCTACTGGGCTTGTGTACTGCACGCTCTCTAAATGGTGGTTTGTTTTTAAAGCAAGCAAACAAACCTATGTTGTCCTTATCCTCTGACTTTCATTCTATTCTCCCACTCACTCTGTCAGGCGGTGTAGGAATCTTTATTTTGTAAAGTTAAAAAGAAGCTCTGCTTCTTGTCTCCAAGTTTGTGCTCTATAGCCAAAGCCACTGACAGAGACAGATGTGCCCAAGTGACAGAGGGGTAGGCTCAGCACATAACGCAAGCCACGGAGGGCTTCTGTGGGGACAGAGCAGCATAGGCAGCCACAAGAGGCCTCTTTCTCTTACTGATGGGTTTAGGGAAGGCACACAGCAGCCAGTCCCCAGGACCCTGGTCAGTTCCAGTGAAGGTCTTCAGTTAGGTGAGCACACTCTTAATCAGCCTTTTTAGACTTCGCAACTCAAAGCACAGGCCAGTTTCTCCGTGCCCTTTGCTTGTTCCTAGGGTAGGACACTGTAAACAATGGGTTAGGAAATGGGGTTGGGCTAAGATACTCATCTGGATCTGTTTTCTACTTTCCATTAAGAACAAGCCTGGCTCTTATCCCCATCCAAAGGCACCCACAATCACCATAACCTAGGAGCTGTACTTTTTATGTCTTCTTTGATTAAGGAATCAGACATGGATTAGACATGAAGGTGTTTATTGTGTGTTGTTAGCATGCTGAACTTGGGACGGCTATAGGTGGTTTATTTGATGTTCTTTTTTGAGATAGAATCTTGAGACGTCTGTAGTCAGAATGCAGGCCACAAGCTGCTGATCTTCCTGCATGCTATGATTAGAGGCATACACCACCACACCTAGTGAGACAGGTGATTGCGAAGCTACAGGGTTCCTCTAACCTCAGAATGTTGAATTGTGTGTCTCTGTTTATCTATCAGCGTGAATGTCCTCGTGTTCCTCAGCTCTGTGTATAATAGAGTTCTAATTATTAAGGTTCTATTGTATTTATAAAAATCATCTAATATTGCATTTTGGTCTGGTTATATTTCCCTGACTGACCTTGAACTCACTAATCTCTTGCCCTTGCCTCCAGAGTGGCTGGGACTTGAAGCCATCCCAGAATTCCTAGCTACTCCTTTTTTTCTCATTCACATGACTTTTCTGTTGAGTTACATCTGTGAGGTTATAGATAGCAGGTGCTCCAAACATTGACTTAAACATCTACGGTGCCAACTCCATAGTTGTGCCTAAAAGATACAAGATAGCTTGTACCTTCTCTACTTTTTTTTTTTTCCTGTAGGACCAAGATTCTAATTAACTTCCTTTTGGCCATAGGAATATGTGTTTTGTTAGCGTTGAAATCGATAGGTGAAAACCAAGAGTTTCTTCTGTAGAGAGAATGGCAATCCGGAAGGGAAGCTGTGACCTCATTGTACAGTTCCTTGTTGGTAATCAAGCTCTGACTCCCAAGAACCTGTGCGCAGGAGGCTATAATTTAAAACAAAGTTGATGAACCAGTCAGAGTGCCTTTCTTAAAATTACTGCTTTAAAGTGGATATGTTGAAATTATCAGCTGCTAATTATTGGCTCCCTGACAAATGGCATTATTTGTTTTACCTGCTTGGCATTTTAATATTATGGAATAAGCATTCAAATATAAATGTCTAATAATTTGTGTATAATAGAAGACAATTCCATGGATTTTACAGAGTGGGTTCAATAATTTGCCCTAAACAAGCCTGGGACTGGGGAACTCTAGTCAAGCGTTCTGTGTAAATTTTTATCTCCAGAGTCTCTGCTCTGAGACGTTCCTGTTTCCCCCAAAGCTAGTCTATTAGCAGACACCACCAGCAATGAGGTGTTCTTGGAAGCTAGAATAGACAGATGTGGCGAGGGCAGAGGAGGAGATGAACATCTGCTTTTTTCAGACCTTTGCCACAAATTCATACAGGACCAAAATAACACCTTTAACTCAACGAGTCTGTTTCGAATTGTGCTGGATATAGAGAATTTCTCCTCTCCCCATTTCCTGTCTTAAGAATGCCCTGTTAATATGTATTGAATATTAAATTGTTTAAGAAAATGGCATCTGATTATAAAAGGACACCTGTCTTGAGAGTGGCCTGTCCCTGCTCTTCAGGTGTGTTTATTCCACACTAGACCAGAGTTTAACTTTTAATGAGACTGGATACCAGTGTGTCGCATAGCCCAAGTCTCGGATTTCCACTCAAACTACCTGAAGAGCCATTGATTTGCTTCTCCGCACCTACAGTTCAGGTATAGAGTCACAGGAGAGCCACCAGAAAAAAGCAAAGTTAAATAAATGCTCTCCGTGCTCGACTTTGCCCTTGCTCGGGTCAGTAAGGTGTTCCTTACTGTTTTGAAGCAGAACCAAAATTAAACTGAGAAAGTAAACCTGGCACTGTGCGAGGTATACAGAGTCGTTCAGGGTTCGTTTGAATTACTTCTTGGTTTGTCTGAGTTTTGGGGTTTGTTTTTTGTTTTTTGATACCCTAAAAAGAAAGTTATGCTCAAGGAAGAGTCGCCATTGTTAACATGTTTCTTCAGCAAATCCCACAGAGTCAGAGTGTGCAAGGCCTTCAGTCTGAAAAGGTCATTTCCTCAGATCTTAGAAGCCACATCTTCTAGAACCCACAGTCTCATTACATATTCCATTTCAAAGAGGGACTTCTGACCACCATTGAGTAGATGTTAGCGAAGAACAAAGTTACTTGAAAGATCTTTCTTCTGTAAAGAACCCTTACAAGCTATGAGGAAAGGGGGAGGGAGAAGTCATCTGGAAATTTAAAAAAAAAAAAGAAAGAAAGAAAGAAAGAAAACTTAATGTGTTTGGTTTCTGGTTCCCTCGGCCTCTGTGGAACAACTAAAGAGCATTATTTTGGTTTCTGAGGTTAAACTCTTGCACTCCCCTCAAACACACTGTGTTTATGGTTTGAGAGAGAAGGAGGGAACTAGAGAACTGACATCTTGACATCTCTCTTGGCCATTTGGTTCTCTTAGAACAGAATGCCATCTCCTGATCTTCCACCACGAGACGCAATAAAGGCAGCTGCAGTCACTAGAAAGCAACCCCCTGGTTCAGCACTTGGATGACTTTAAAAGATGACTGTCACGAAGCTTACTGTTAACTGTGGAGGCATCGATGATGCCTTGCTGGGTTATCAATGGACAGTTCAGTTCACTGAACTACATAGATTGACATCTCAGAGTCTGAGTAATGACTTCATATTTTTTTTCCCTTTAGGTTATTGGTGTGGTGAGTAAGGAGTACATACCGAAGGGAACGCGGTTTGGACCCCTGATCGGCGAGGTCTACACCAATGACACAGTTCCCAAGAATGCCAACAGGAAGTATTTTTGGCGGGTAAGTGAGAAAACATCTTTTAAGACTTTTCAGTATAGGGGGTAAATGGAGCTTAAAGAACAGGCTCACTTCCTTCTCAACCTGTAATGAGAAATAACAGGGTTCGCCCAAGGAAACCTTGGAACTCTGAGCAAGTTAAATAAAACTGGTTAAACGCTCTGCCTGGAAATATTAGCTGGAGGTGGTTAGATGTGGACTACCTGTGAATCTCAATTTTTGCAACTCATTACATATAGGTCTGTGAGGAAAGGAAACAGTTTGCTGCCTTGCTTCAAGGGCAGGTTCATTTGCATTTCTCTTCGAGGAAGTAGTAATGAGTCACCAAGGCTTAAATTTCACCCTTTCTTGATTTCTTGCTGAGTTAACTTCATTTGAATGGAAGACTTATCCTAAATGAAATCATCTCGAAGAGAAATGTCACCAAGAGAGGATAGTTAGATGGTGGGTTAGTGGAACTGGGAAGGATCATGGAGATAGTTTTATTTAAATCCATCTGGCCCATAAAATTGTTACATTTGACAAGCTAAGCATAATGGTAGACTCAGCTAGAATAGCTATTCGAAAGGTCTGGCCTATGCTCTCTCCTTTGGAATGTCAGGGTTAGAAAGGACTTTGAGGTATCCTGGGATATGGGATTCACGGGTAAAAACTGTTCTCTGAGGTGTCTCTGGTATGTTCGGTTTTCCTCAGTGTAGAAATGAAGAGCTATTTATACAAATTTAGTGAGCTGCTTCCTTACACAGACATGGAGTGGTGATATCCAAAACTGGATTATGCTTGCTCTGCCTGGTTTTTTTTGCATAAGAAAAAGACTTTGGTTAAAAAATTACTTATTCCTGAGAGAGTCTTTCTTTAGGAAGTTTTGTTTCCAGAAACTTATACAACTGTAGTTGTAGTCTAGTGAAGTATTTGTTCTCAATTTTTACTTATTTAATACTTACTTGGTGTTAAAATATATTTCTCCAAGATTCGAAGTCTGAGAATATGAGCGGTTTTTGCCTTTATTCCTGTTCCCAGATGGGAGCCACAATGGTCTGTCAATCTTGGCCTCAACTGGTCTGAAAGAAGACAATCTGACATTATCTTTCTGAAAAAAAAATAGTCAAGAGGCACCAAAGGATCTCCCATTACTGCCCCAGCTCTGTTTCATTTAAAGATTTACAAGAATAATTAGACTAACTAAAAGGCTTCCCTTGGGAGGAATTAAAGTCAGTTGTCCACATGCAACGAAGGTGGGAATAAATCTTTCCACAGGTTGGACGATCTTGATTTGTCAAGTAGGAATGGGAACATCTGTCTGTTGTGAAGAATGAAAGGGTGTCATGCAAATTACCCAGTCAAAGGGATGCTCAGGTTGGGGAAGCAGTGACATTTCCTGTAACTGTAGTAGGAATCAGCTTGTGTTTAGTCTAATACTAGACAGAAAGGCAGGCATCAGTGTGCCTTTTATAAAGGCATAATGCTATTTTCTTGGGGTGCGTGTGACTTTCATGCCATCCACGGTCCTTTTTTTAAACGAGGATGCAGTAAACCGTAGCCGTGGAAGCCCACAGGGATCAGTGCAGCCTCTGCTAGCTGCTTCCGCCCTGGTGTAAGAGCGATGGATCCCCTTGTTCCTGGAAGTTTGTGCGTCAGAGTAAACAAACTTGAAAACCCCTCTTGATGCTGAATCCAGCCGATCTTGTTACATTTTCTCTTAACGAGACACACCGCGGAAGCTCTCGCAGGCTGCTTTGATGAAGCCACACATGCACACACACACACCCCTCACAATTCACAGGAAGTCACTCTTAAAAGAAACTGATTCTGCTGTTTACTGCCTGTATTAAAGGGACAGAGTTCCTTTTTATTTCTGATAACGTTGGAGGGAAATACAGAAACGGTCACACAGCCAGTGTGTGACTAAGAATAAAGCAAATAGCCTGCTGCCCCATAGAGCAAAATCCCTGAGGTGAGCAAGGCAGTGAGCGCATACCTCTTGGAGACTGTCTTGTGTGTAAAGAAAGCTCTCCGGTCTGGTCTGAAGGAAGGCGGTGGTTCTTCAAAGAAAGGAGCTTTTCTGAAGAGGATAAGGAGTGAGTCTTTTACCCCTTGGTTTCAGTAGGAGTGGATTTTGCGCCCCCCCCCATCTTAACTATGCCTTTAACCAAGCAGTGTGAGTCAGAGGTAGCGTTGCTGAAGGACTTTTAAGTTCTTCTCTAAAAAAAACCATATATTTTCTTTCTCTTCTTTTTCCAAAAGCCCAAACTCTCGAGGCTCTTGTGCGTGCAGGCTGTGCATGCTAGCCTCCTCACAGATATGGGCGAATCTCTCTACTCCTTTGTCGTGAAAGAGGCACATGGCTGCCTGTGTTTACCAAGAGGAAAAGTTACCTCTCAGTAGGCTGTCAAACTTGGGCCTCCGTGCCAGTGGCTCACTTTGTTATGGCAGGTGAAGTTCACCTTTGCCCCACCCAGTGTTTCCACAAAAAGGCAGGGTTCCAAGTATTCATCTGAACAAGTGTTACAGTGGGACTCAGGGCTGGGGGTGGAGGATGTTTGCAGAGTCTAAGCCCCGGGCGGAGGTGTAGGAAACACAAGTACAGAGGCCATAGAAAAAAGGCGAGACTCATTTTGATGCAGTCCTCGCTCGGCTGGTGTGCCCAGTGACTCAAAGCACTAGAAGTCAGCACAGTTGGAACTCTGTGCTGAGAAGAGTTGCCTGAGCGATATTCGCTACTGAAGCAAGAGTACCTTCTTTACGGTAGTTTCATCCACTCCTGGCTGTTATTAATTGGAATTTGCTGTTGTTGTAATGTTGTTGTTGTTATTTTGCTATCCACTGCTCTCCCCAACATGAAAAGACCATAGTATTGAAGTGGGAAGGTAACTAACACATTGTGCCCTGTGTCCGCCCTCATTTCTGCTGACCCAGCATGAGTCCCACCAGAACAGCAGCCAGGGCTGGAGTCGTACGTCTGCGTCTGCGGCTCTAGCTTTGCTCCCTTGTTCGGAGCCGCTCCTCCGGGGGAGGCTTTCTGGTGGCTTTGGGCCAGCTGCCCTTCACACTGCATCTATCCTCTCTCTTGAACAGATCTATTCCAGAGAGGAGTTCCACCACTTCATTGATGGCTTTAACGAGGAGAAAAGCAACTGGATGCGCTACGTGAATCCGGCTCACTCCGCCCGGGAGCAAAACCTGGCTGCCTGTCAGAACGCGATGAGCATCTACTTCTACACCATTAAGCCCATCCCTGCCAACCAGGAACTTCTTGTGTGGTATTGTCGGGACTTTGCGGAGAGGCTCCACTATCCTTATCCTGGAGAGCTCACAGTGATGAATCTCAGTAAGTGGATTACAGAACAAAAAAATTAAAAATGCCAGTAATGTCAGTTCTGCCCCTGTGAGCTAATAACATGTTGTCTAATTACATGGCTTCATCATGTGTTGAACTAAGTAGGTGGCTTTAGCTAAGACTAGGAAGAGGAAAAACATTCTTTAATGTCCCTACTCCTTATTATAAAACTTAATCATCAAATACATACATATTATATATATATATTGTAAAAAATAACTAATACTGAATGTTATTTTCAAAAAGTTACAGGAAGAAATATACTTCCAGTTCTAATTCATGCAAATGGGTGGTTGGAGGCATAATGCAGATTGGTGTAGACATATTGAACTCACCAGCTATAGTCCCTTAATGCTGTAATGTATCAGAGCTTTGAGTTTTCACGGAAATCTTGTGAAGATACATGTGACTGTAAAGCCATGATCTAATGTGGAAGGCTGTTTCTAGAAAAAAACTGTCATAATTGTTCAAGTAGTCTAAGTGAAAGATTTCATATCTTAGCTTCCTTTCTTATGGTAAAATGAATTAATCTCATCTTTTAATCGGTCTTACGGTAACCACCTATCACTTTATCTTGACAAATTCTTGGTTCCTTAGGTTTACAAGCTTTTACTTTTATAAAGAAAAAAATTGGCTAAAATTACTGTCATGACCTCTACAAAGCTTTTCTTTATTTCAGTCATTCTCAAGGTAGCTTTAAAAACAATTTAAGACTAAAAAATTCTAATTTCTATTGTAACTCTGGGTGTGTGTTCTGGGCCATACTGCTGAATTTTACAGCATTTTTAAAAATGACCATCTTGATTAAAACTAAATTTGAAGGTTTAAAAGTTTTCATTTTGATACTCTCTGAAACTTGAGGAAACATTTCCAGAAACCTATAGAGAATTCCAAGCTAGAGTTTACCCAGTTTTTACTACTCAGTCTCATTTTTCTTTCCCTGAAGAGTAAATATAGTTCATATTTTACCATTGAAACACTGGAAATATTAATTTTAGTATTTTGACATTAAGGCCAATGACATTAATGACATATTCTAAGTATCTAGCTAGCCATGCCCATTATGCAATGCTTGTGCTCTCAGGAATTTTCAGTTTTCTGAAAATCTTAGCTTCAGTACCTTTCCTGTAGGCTCCCAATAGTGTTTGTACCCAGGGCCCTCAACTCAGCAAAGTATAGCCTTGAGCTAAGCATGGTGGGTACCATCCATCTGCCTGATGGTAGCAAGCCCTCTCCTCATGTGTTTGGGTTTGCTTTGGGTTTTTTGTTTGTTTGTTTGTTTGTTTATGGAAAGGGTCTCATGCTGTTTAGGTTCAGTTCAAACTTGATAGGTAGTCAAGGAAAGCCTTGAGCCTCTGATACCACCGTCACCTCCCAAATGCTAGGATTGCAGGACTGTGCCTACTCCTCGTGTTTACTCTTGTATTCAGAAGTAAGTTTCATTATGCTGTGAACTGAATGACAGCTTTGCTCTTCAGATACCCCCTTTGACTGATGCAGGAGTCTTCTGAGGGTCACGATAGTGCCTCCTTTGACATTCCGAAGACAGAAAGAGAGTTAACCATTCAGTTGCACTACAAGGCTCCTGCCCCTGATTGTGAAACCTGTTGGCCCAGGTGTGGTCACTGATGACTGACACTCTGATCAGGAAAATTTCCAGCATTTCATCAGGCCTAATAGGCAGATCCAGTGTCCAAGATGGGCTGTGCTGGATTTCCATGCTTAAAGCACAGTAGAGGGCTGGTCTGTCCAGAATCTTCGTAAGGACGTCCATGTTGGAGTGGAGGGGATGGAGACCTAATAAAGGAATGTAAGTCCCCAGAAATCACAAACTGACAGGAAAGAAAAGGAAGGGAGGAATGTGGAAAAGAACTATTAAATTTAGCTCCTGGCCCTCCCAACCTTTTTGGTAATTTTTTTTTTCTATCTATCTAACTAACCCATCTAGAAATCAGTTGACCAAATTATAGACTTCTGAATGTTAATCTGCTTTCTCGGTTTCAGTTGAAAACAGACTTTGTTTTGCCTACTGCAGAACTTCTAGGTTCTTTCTTGTCGTCTTGGGGGTGCTTATTATAGATCGAAAATGTGAGTCGGCATAATTAAGCCATTCAGAACCTTCCGAAGCAGCTCACTCTTGAAATGACTCTGTCCGCCTACAGCCATTTAAGATTTAAGAACAAAAACAGATCTTGATTTTCTTTTTCATGTTAACTCGAGCTGCTAAGTGGGAGAGTTAGAAATGATATCAGCTCCTGTGATTAGTCAGCTGCTGAAGGATGAGTTTTAAAAATGTACCTTCATATACAGTCTATAATTTCCAGCTGTAAAGTATTTTAGAGACACTGATATTTTGCTGCAGATATTCCTTCAGGATATGCTCTTGACCTGTTTTTTTCTGAAGACAGAGCCACCAAACACTAAATTATGCATGTCACAGAGAAAATGAAAAGTTTGTTTCTTGGTTCAGTCATTAGCTTCACAATATTCAGTAACTGAAGTGCTTAGCAAGAGGAGATATGATTAAACCTGTGCTCCGCACTGGGAGAGAGCCCAATTCTTTATACTTAACAGCTTTCGTTGGTTAAGTTTCCACCGTGGGACTACTACAAAAACATTATGAGTCTTTGAAGTGATTTGCCACATAAAAAATGTCACAGAGAGGGGTGTGGTGGCACACACCCTCAGTTCCAGCGATTGAGAGGCAGAAGCTGGTGGATCTCTGAATTCTTGGCCAGTCTGGTCTATATAACAAGTTCCAGACCAACTGAGGCGGCATAGTAAGTCTTCCCCTACACCCCCAACAAAAAAAGAGCAGAGTTAGGAAGGCTGTACACAAGCAGGCTTGCACACACACACACACACACACACACACACACACACACACACACACCTCCTTTTCTTTTAACCTGAGGGTGCTTCTAAATCATTATCTTTTTTTTCTAACCTCCAGTAAATCCCTTCCTGTGACTGTGGGATGCCTCACCTATCAGTCTTCCAGCTTAACTTGTCTCTCTCTTCCTTTACCATTTTAGCTTTAAAAAACAAAAGTGACAATTTGAACTTCCTGCCTGCTGGGCCTCACCCGAAGGACTGATATTGGGCTGATAAGGGGATATTTATTTTGGTTGAGAGGCTTGAGAAATTGCTCTCCCTCAGAAAGCTTTCTGTCACTGACCCCATCAACATCTCTCCTGATAGTGTTGTCCACGGGGGTTTGTTCTGGGGCTCTGGCTACCCAGGAGTAACTGATAACAGCGAGCAGGAGATAACGTCCCCTAAAGCGCTTTCCGACTGGAATCAAATCCCTCCGGCCTGTCAGCCTAGAGAATGGATTCGAAAGCTTTAGTTCTGGGCTTCCACAGAGTTCATCTTCAGACCTATCAGGTAGCAAGTTTGGAGTTCCTTCTCAGTTAAGCCAAAAAGGGCGGTTTTATAAGAGCACAAAGGTACTTTTCTACTTTGTCTTAAGTGTCATCCCAGACTTACCAGCTCTTCAAATTTGGAGGTCAAGAATCTTGCTTCTACTCAGAGCATGTGCACCCCCGGTGCTCTCAGCATCCTGGCCAGGAGTGCCTGTTTGAATGAGCATCCCAGAAACCTGGCTGAGCTGAGGCTTTTCCTGTGTGTTAGGGCCACATTGCTATAGATGGTCGAGGACGGTATCTACCTTTTCTGAGCTTGACCAGGGTGTATATGCCGTCTCTAGGAGGAAATGTTTTCCTCTTAGCTGCCTCTGTTTCCCTTGGTACTGTAAGCAATTGAACTGGCTTGGGAAGTACTTGTTGTGGTTTGGCAGAGGTGACTGTCACACCTCATGATTCCAGGAGACAGCCCAGATGGTAGTCTGGTTAGACCAGAACCTTGGTGAAATGCTTGCGCTGCCCAACAATGGCTAGAACGGGCAGCAGCCATGTCCTTCTCTATTTGGTACAGGGCTTATGGAGTTCCTATATAAAGAGAATTGAGTTGAAAATTGATGACGATTCATTACTTAAAACTAGCCTTAATCTTTCATCTGAGTTTGCACAGCATGTTAATTTCCTTTAAGTAAACTGCGAATGACTTATTAACCTGTGACAACCCCCCACCCCTGTATTTTTCCACCCCATCTTAGTGAACACTCTGTCCGTTCCAGTTTGAACAGCACTTTTCTATCCTAGTTCTCACTAATGGAAAGGAAATCATCCAAATGGCGCTGGGGCGCCAGGGCTATGTGGAGGCTGCCATTGTCCCGGGTTTGATGTTCCCGCTTTCCCCCCCTCGGAGGAAATAGAGCAGAGCTTCTGAGTGGGTGGCCCCGAGCCCTCGCTCCGGACTGAGAGGGACTGAGAGGCGTTAGGGGCCAGGTGTCTAGCCTTTGTATTCGCCAGCTGCTGCTCGGGGTTTCTCAAGAAGGGAGAATGTCTTGCTGATTTCACTTCGGTTCTCCACAGCCCTGTGAGTAACCGCCCTTTCTTCTTCATTTTAGCACAAACAGAAAGCAACCCAAAGCAATACAGTAGTGAGAAAAATGAACTCTACCCTAAGAGTGTCCCCAAGAGAGAATACAGCGTGAAAGAAATCCTAAAACTGGACTCCAATCCCTCCAAAAGGAAGGACATCTACCGTTCCAACATTTCACCCTTCATTTCAGAAAAGGACATGGATGGCTTTCGGAAAAATGGGAGCCCGGACATGCCCTTCTACCCTCGGGTTGTTTATCCCATCCGGGCGCCTCTGCCAGAAGACTTTTTGAAAGCGTCCTTGGCCTATGGAATGGAGAGACCCACCTACATAACTCACAGCCCCCTTCCGTCTTCCACAACTCCAAGTCCCCCTGCAAGCAGCAGTCCAGAGCAGAGCCTCAAGAGCTCCAGCCCCCACGGCAGCCCGGGGAACACAGTGTCACCCCTGGCGCCAGGCCCCCCAGAACACCGGGACTCCTACTCCTACTTGAATGTTTCCTATGGTTCCGAGGGCCTGGGCTCCTACCCTGGCTATGCCCCTGCCCCACACCTCCCGCCAGCTTTCATCCCCTCTTACAACGCTCACTACCCCAAGTTCCTACTGCCACCCTACGGCATAAGTTCCAACGGCTTGAGCGCCATGAACAACATCAATGGTATCAACAACTTCAGCCTCTTCCCCAGGTTGTATCCTGTCTACAGTAACCTCCTTAGTGGGGGCAACCTGCCTCACCCCATGCTCAACCCAGCTTCCCTACCGAGTTCCCTGCCCACCGATGGAGCCCGGAGACTGCTTCCACCAGAGCACCCCAGAGATGTGCTTGTCCCAGCGCCCCACAGTGCCTTCTCCCTTACCGGGGCTGCAGCCAGCATGAAGGACGAGAGTAGTCCCCCCAGCGGATCTCCAACGGCGGCAACTGCAGCCACGTCGGAACACGTGGTACAACCCAAAGCTACCTCATCGGTGATGGCAGCCCCGAGCACTGACGGAGCCATGAATCTCATTAAAAACAAACGAAACATGACTGGTTACAAGACCCTCCCTTACCCCCTGAAGAAGCAGAACGGCAAGATCAAGTATGAGTGCAATGTCTGTGCCAAGACGTTTGGTCAGCTCTCCAACCTGAAGGTAGGCCTCCGGATCCCCGCGATTTCTGCCCACAGACCCATGCCCGTTTGTTCTCGGCTGCCTGCCCGTGGGCTGTTGCGTGCACTTGAGCCAAAGGAGACCCAGCTTGAGCCTGGACTGCTAGGCTGGGTCTGCCGAGTACTGAAAATATCGGCTTTATCGCGATGCCTTTCCTCAGATGCTTGGCTCTAGGAGCAGAAACTTAGGGGGTAAGCCTCATCACAACCCCAGACTCACCCCTGTGGTTTCTCCCCAGGTCCACCTGAGAGTGCACAGCGGAGAACGGCCTTTCAAGTGCCAGACCTGCAACAAGGGTTTCACTCAGCTCGCCCACCTGCAGAAACACTACCTGGTACACACAGGAGAGAAGCCACATGAATGCCAGGTGGGCGGCGTTCTCTGGGTAGAACTCTTGACCTCTGTAGAAAATATCTGTAGAACTGTCTTCCTGTGTTGTTGAAACAACACAAAAATATTGCCTTGCCATAGGCTGCTGGCACTGTGCAGCTCCTGGGTACTCCGTGATTACACACGGGCTATACTGAGGATGGCTGGGTGGGTGACAGTCAAGTTTCAGTGGGTGGGGACATGTCCATGGATAAACAGTACCTCGGAGTACTGTGTGCCCAACTCCCCCTGATTGCTTACTATAGCATGAGTGTCCTTAAGAGGCCTCTGGTCTCCCGAGGTTGCTGGATATTGGCCTGTTGCCTCGCCCCTCCCACTGGCAATTATTAATCTGGTATTCCCTGTGTCCCTTCTCTGCCTTCTCTTGTCCCCACACCTTAGGTCTGCCACAAGAGATTTAGTAGCACAAGCAATCTCAAGACCCACCTGCGACTGCATTCTGGAGAAAAGCCTTACCAATGTAAGGTGTGCCCTGCCAAGTTTACACAATTCGTGCACCTCAAGCTGCACAAGCGGCTGCACACCCGGGAGCGGCCTCACAAGTGCGCCCAGTGCCACAAGAGCTACATCCATCTCTGCAGCCTCAAGGTCCACCTGAAGGGCAACTGCCCCGTGGTCCCAGCCGCCGGGCTGCCTTTGGAGGATCTGACCCGAATCAATGAAGAAATCGAGAGGTTCGACATTAGCGACAATGCCGACCGTCTTGAGGACATGGAGGACAGCGTCGACGTGACCTCCATGGTGGAGAAGGAGATCCTAGCTGTAGTCAGAAAAGAGAAAGAAGAAACCGGTCTGAAAGTGTCTTTGCAAAGAAATGCGGGGAACGGACTCCTCTCCTCAGGGTGCAGCCTCTATGAGTCGTCGGACCTGTCCCTCATGAAGTTGCCTCACAGCAACCCACTACCTCTGGCGCCTGTAAAGGTCAAACAAGAAACAGTTGAACCGATGGATCCTTAAGGTTTTCAGAAAACAAGTGTTTCGTTTTGCTTCTTAGGGTATGACTTGGTGAGTCAGGGTGCCGGTAGCAAATTGCTTGTCCATGACCCCAGACCTTCAAAGCTTTGCCGGCACCGGGCGGTTCCCGAACCTCTCTGGAATTAAAGAACTCCAATGTTACCAAAATCTCAGGGCATAAATGAGGCAAAGACTCACTCTATATACATATATACATATTATATATATATATGCTTATTTACAGCCATGTCTATATATTTGAACCTGTGTATTTTGAATATTTGTGTGGATAAGTTTGCATAGCCTTCCTATTACTGAAACTATTGCCTATCCATAATTATTTTTTCAATGATAGCCCTTCATAATTTATTATACAGTTTATCTTTCAAAAAGCAATAATTAAAGAAGTTTACAATGACTGGAAAGAATCTTTGTAATTTGAGTATAAATGTTGTATCCTTGTCCTGTGGCCATTCTTTGTAGATAATTTCTGCCCATCTGTTTAAATGCCTAAGACTTACAAGATAGCTCTGGGATTTCGGGCAACCTTTCTCTATGATAATGCTTTAAAATGAGGTTTTGATATTGCCAAAGTCATGTGGTTGGTATGTTGACTCAGAAGATCACATAATCTGAATGACATTGTATAAATTGGGGATATATGTGCAGAATTGCTCAGCAATACTTTGATGGGAAGGAAGAAGAAAAGAAATACTTTATATTTCGGAATGATGGTTTAGTTTTCCTCCGCCTAGTCACAGTTTTACCAACCGGTGACAGGAAGGCTTTGCCAACCCGTCTCCAATGTCACATGACCATTCTGAGTGGTCATATGACTTTGGCATCCCCGGGTGTTATCTGAAAATGTGAAGAAGATAAAAGCCGTGTTCAGAAGATCTGTCTTAAAGCACAGATATTTGTGTGTGTGTGAGGGTTGGGGGTTTGAGTCTGGTTGTCATTTTGCTGTTGGCTCGGTTTTTGTTTTTTTTAATGTCAAAATTGCACAAAGCTGGTGCCCTACCAAGAAGGATTTGATGTAGAAAGGCTCAGGCCGCACTTAAAGTACAAACAAGCAAAGAGAACAGAAAAACAAAAATAAAAACGGGTATTCTTATCATCTTAGGTTAAGCGGGTACTGACCGTTCCTATCCCCAACACATCAATTGTATTTTATCTGTAAAACTCAGCTTTTCTCAGTATTTGTGTTTTGCATTGTATAATTAACTTAATTGAAGCTGAACGGGCATTGCGAAGGTGTTCAACAATTACCTCATCAAGTGTGTCCAGTAGGAGTGCAGGAAGTGATGTCATATCTCATGATTTGCTACCCAGCTGAGCATGTGTGCTCCCAAATGGTAGGCTGGGTGGTTTTGTCCTGTATTCTCCTAAGCCCAAAGGTTACCTATTGGTGTTCAAGGTGTAATAAAGGATGCTGTATATTTATGAACCTATTTATACCACTATACCATGTGTATATATGATATATTTATAACCACTTAAATTGTGAGCCAAACCATGTAAAAGAACCTATTTTTCCTAAGAGCAAAAAGAATCTCTCTGAAGTTTTGCTTAAAACTCCATGACCTCACTATCACATTGGTGCTTGGGCACCACACTGCCTATTACCAGAGACCAGAGCACCTCAGTGCCGAGGTAAGGGCCATGTAGCATCTAGGGAGGAATAGAAACACCACATCATCCAGTCGTATTTGATTGTCTTGCTACATGTGTGTGGGTTGGGTCAGAAAATAAAAACCATTTTTCTATTTCTGCTCTCCTCCCCTTCTCCCTCCTCTGGAACCTTGACATATGCTCACTCTCCAGTGCTTACCTTAGCAGTTTGTATATATCAGCTTACAGAGAGGGAAACTTTCAGATCCTCTGGGGAAGCCCAAGAGTCTTACTGACCTGTTGCTGTGACTAGCAAGATGGGTTTCCTTTACCTACAGAGATCTCACACACACTAGCAAGCAAGCTCTCACTGAGCTACAGCCCCTCAAGACTGACGTTTCTGGATGCATCTGTGTTGGAGAAAAATACTCCTTAATTGTAGATTGACCAAAGCATGACATGATATTGACACCAAATACAATTTCTTTCCAGTGAATTTCGGTTGTTTTCCTCCTGTGTTTTCTTGTGCTGAGAGGATTTTTACAAGGACTATTGCTTTTCTTGCCATCTGTCTTCCTCTTAGGCCTCTTACATGAGAGTGTTGAGCCCACAATGAACAGTGGTTTGTTTGTTTGTTTGTTTTTTCCTCAGAGTTAAAACTGACCAAAGTTATTGGCTTTTTACTTTGCTAGAACAACAAACTATCTTATGTTTACGTACTGGTTTACATTGTTATTTATGTGTAAATTGTCAAAATGTAAATTAAAATATAAATGTTCATGCTTTACCAATGCTTGTCTAGTGTCTTGAAAGATGTCCTGTGCTATTGTTCCTACTACCACAGAGTCACTGAGCCACATTTTGAAGAATTTTCAGTTTGTCTCTCCCTGCCCCTCCCCCCTTTCCCAGCAGTATGACATGGTACCCAATTTCTCCCCTTTCTGTGGACTATCCTAGGAAGCAAGTAAGCATCAGTGAGCTGGGCTATCTCATGCTTCCACTCAAGTACTAACCAGGCCAGACCCTGCTTAGATTCTGAGACCAAGTGTGTTCAGGGCACTGTGCCAAAGCTCTCAGTAGTGTACAGTTTTTCTTTCCTTATGACTTATGGGTGTGTATTGACATACCTGAGGCCACAGTGAGGAACTGAGGAACATTAGAAATGTTAAGGAACATCTCAGAAATGGTGTGTATGTACTCATAGCCTGCAGGTGGGTGAGGAGTTCTGGGAAGCTGGGTTCAGAAACCTTTCCTGCCTGTGACGTTAGAATTGTTTCTGCAGTTTGAAGCTAACCCAAAGTGCACCGCAAGAAATGACCTACGTTCCACCACTACCACCCCAAACTGGGGAAGCCCGTTGGTAACTTGGGTACTTGACATGAATTTCCAAAAGGATGATTAACCCCAGACAAGGATGCAGGCCAGGGTCCATGATGGCCTGGCTCTGAGCCTCATGGACCCTATGGTGAGACTAAGTTTCCTTTATCAGTCATGGATGTTCCAGAACCTAAGCTGTCCTCAGACAGCACAAGTCAATTTGATTCCCTTCGGTAGATAAAAATAGGAGATGGGTCTTTAAAAGTGACTGCTCTCTGGAGAAGGATCTGGAAACCCTTTTTTGATGCTTTTCATGGCTCCCATTTCACCATGGCCAACTTCAGGAGTTTCTCAACATGGGCTAACTGCATATTGAGAAAATACTATTCCTTACATTTCGACTCTCAAGACTCCCTTGTGTTTTGGGTTTTTTTTGTTTGTTTGTTTGTTTTTGTTTTTTGCTTTCAGGGTTTCTTCTTAATTCACTTAAACATCTTGTGCCAAGAATTTAAAATGCTGCCAACATAGAACTGTGCAGTTAAGGAAAGCAGAACCCTATATCCTAACAGCCAAGAGATGCTTGGTAGATGCCTAAATTCTGCAGAACCATTGTGGTAATAATTAAAAAAAAAAAAGCCTCCATACTATCTAGGTTGTAACAATTGCTAACATAAATCATCATTCTTTGGTAGATGAGGTCTTTTTTTCTTTAGAGTTGCCCATCTCAGGAACAATTGTGTATAAACTTGGGTGGGAGAGTGACACCCACAGGAGCCCAAGCCCCTCCACCAGAGGCCGGATTGTTGGGTTTACACAGTTCTCAGTGGACAAAGCAAGTCACTAATCCTTTTTTAAATTTCCTTAATTACATAAAAGCTATGCAGAAACATTCCCTACCATATGACAATATATAGACTATACATGCTGCATCATAGAAGTCTCTGAGCACATTTCTTGATGTTCTTTCATTGGGGAAAATAAAATAAATTCATGTCTCATAAATTGATATAAATGAAGTTTCTCTCTCTCTCTCTCTCTTTCTGTGTGTGTGTGTGTGTGTGTGTGTGTGTGTGTGTGTGTGTCAGGTGTGGTAGCACACACTTTTAATCCCAGTACTCTTATGTGGAGGCAGGCAGATCTCTTTTAGTTCAGGGCCAGCCTGCTCTACATAAGGAATTCCAGGCAAATCAGGGCTATATAATGATAGCCTGTCTCAAATAAAAAAAAAAAAGATAATGAGAAAGGGCCAGGTCAGAGGGAGGAAAGACAATAAAAGGCTCATGGAGAAGGCTTTCTAACATAAAACCAGGTCTCCGGGGAGATCTGCTCGGAGAGGAGGCTGGAGCGCAGAGGGGGCAGCTAAGGAAAGAGGTGCTCGATGCGAGGAAGGTTTCAAAGCGCTCCATGAACCAGTCCAGCAACCGCAGAACCGTTGTCCCGTAATGCTTCCATTTCGTTACCTTTAGCTAGACCATTCTTGGCATTAGCTGCCTCTTGCAATCCACTTCTGGCTGTGTGATGATGGTCAGGTTTCTGAACCCACAGAGAAGCATCCTACCACGCCCCTTTTCAAGACCTCAGAGACCCCAAAGTCCAAGTGTTCAAAGTAGTGCTGACAGCTTAAATGAGTGAGAAGTGATTTTAATTTCAATACAGCCCTAATCTGTGTGATTCAGATGAGAACTGCAGCAAGATTCCAGAAGGTTATTTTTAACCAGATTTATGCAAATCTTCTCTGCTGTGGCCCAGCTTCTCAGAATACTATAAACTCAACGAACCTTCTCCTAGTTGACTCCTTCCAGGCTTGCCAAGTGCTGAGTCAGTATTGACCATGTACACGTTTCCCTCTCTGTGTTTAAGATAGAAGGTGTTATTCAGCACAAGTGTGACATAGTCATCTTTGAGTTTTTCCTCTGCCCTATCGAGAAAGAAAGAGGAAATGACAGATAAGCACCATCGGGTAATTTTGGTAAGAGATTCTTCAATGTGCTTACAGAATGTGTTTTTATGAAATGGGTAGGAAAATGCCCCATATCTAGGCATCAGGAAAACTCACCTGTGGACAATGGAAACCAGTTGTTCTCCGCTATTGGTGAGGAACCGTGCAAAGGAAAGGAAATAGGCTCCCAGCAGAAGAGTTTAAACCAGTGATCCCATCCTGGGGTGGGGGGTGAGGGTGGGGGGGTCACATATCAAGATACTTACATTACAACTCACAACAGTAGCAAAATTACAGCTATGAAGTAGCAACAAAATAATTGTATGGTTGGGGGTCTCTACAACATGAGAAACTGCATTAAAGTGTCGCAGCATTAGGAAGGTTGAGAACCACTGATTTAGACTAAGACTAACTATCCGTCAATTCCATGTGCAGCTGAGGACCTAAACCAAGACACATTCAAGGCTTTGGTGGAGAACTTTGGAAATCCTTCAGAAATGCAATCCTGAGATCCTTTGGAAATGCAATATGTATGATTAAAAAAACTAGAAAAGCCTGCCTAACTCTGAGGAAAAGTCCATGATTCTGTGGGAAGGCAGGAAAGCAGGAAGGCAGGCAGGGAGGGAGGGAGGGAGGGAGGGAGGGAGGGAGGGAGGGAGGGAGGGAGGAAGAAGAAAGAAACAAAGGAACAAGAAAGAAAGAAACAAAGAGGTTCCCATGTTGCAATTCCCAGAAATCGTGACCTGAAATGAAACAATGCGTTCACCTGGTACTGTTCGAGAACCTCCAACCAAAACAGGAATTACTTGGGAGGAAGGGTAGCCTCTGCCCTCTCCTCTCCCATCAGTATCAGCACAGGGACCATGAGCACAAGTTCCCATTCATACAAGTAAAGGACGTATGGAGTATCAGCATCTTCTTCTGTGTAAACCTTTGTCACCCAGTCTTAATACATGTAACCTAATAGAGATGCCCGGGGACACCCACCTGCTGAAGACCAAGAACGAGGTCACCTAACTTTCTTCCACATGTCTCTGGCCCATAGTCTAGGAATATATTCAAGGAAGAAATTGAGTTCAAGTCCCTACTCACAGGGGCTACACTGTGTACCCAGAATAAAGAGCTCTAGTCTTGGGTCTGCCCAGTCCCCCACCCCCCATTTTCAGATCCTTAGAACAAGGAGCCATTCTGGAATTGTTTCCAGCTCTCCCAGGAGTGTCACACCTTTGCTACACTAAGACTCCTTTATTTCCTGTTGTCCTTGGAAACCTGGTTGCTGCGGTAAGTGGGGAGGACAAATTAGTGTGGGACCAGCTACTGTGTCTTCTTCTGGCAAAGGACAGGGAGCTTGAAGGTCCTGCTAACTTGTGAGAACTGTGCACTTTAATACCTTCACCTGAAAGAAACCTACATTAAAAAAAAAAAAAAGGAATAGATATGCTTAAGTTAAACTCTTGCTAGACTTCAAAACAGAATTCTAGTGTCTAATTTAGTGGTTCCTTTATTCTTTTCCTTCTTTGTCTTATTCCCTCTTCTTTTGTGTTTTGTTGTTGTTGATGATGCTTGTTTGTTTGTTTTTGTTTAAGCAAAATCATATTTACAAGACAAGTGAAAAAGATTTTACGTTTGTTGTCACAAAAAGAAGCAAGGTACAGAAACACTGGCAACTGAGGAAGCCCGTGAGAACACAGTAAGGAGACCCCTAAGAGGGTGGTGAAAGGAATCATTTCAGTTAGCGAGGCCAATGAGGCCTCGATACCACTTTAACGGTTCTTAGTTTTAAAAAGGGGAATAAGGACAAATTGAGCTGAGAGAGGAGGGAGGAGGAGGGGTTAGAGCCAAGATAGAAACCATGAGTAGATAGATGTGAAAGAGGCTGAAAACGAGTGAAAAGTGAAAAATTGCTTTATGAATAAACCGTTGAAAGATGGTGACTGAAAGAGCAAGCGTGCTTCCAGTTATTTCTGAATCACAAGCTGCAGCAGAGAGGCTGACCTGAGCAGCCCGACCCCCTAGCCTCCACTGCAGCCCTGGGCTCGGCAGGCCTGTGGGCGGACAGTTTTCTACTTGACTGTTCAGTTTCGTTGTGATTGCCTCCAGCACACATGATGTGGGCCATTTTACCACCCTGATCACCAAAAAACATGCCCGGTCATCTCCAACCTGCTGACACGACAGGCAGGTGATAGACCAGCGGCACCTTATGGGACAAGCCAAGGGACGAGGGCAGAGCCATAAAGACACAAAGGAGCTTGTGAGACCTGAAACCTGTCCCTTTCTTACTGGAAGTAACATGGCTTCATGTTCAGTGCTTCTTTTCATTCCTGGTGGTGTTCCCACAAGGTAGGATGCTCCCAGAGAGGCCATGGCAGCCCTGCCTCAAGTCCCGTCTGTGCCAACAACCACCACATGACCTTTCCCTGAGCACCTTTAGGCTCAGGTGTAGCAAGGAAGATGCCAATCATAGCAGGCTTCCCTCCTCCACCCCTTTGCATAGTTGGGGAAGTAAGTACAGGGAGCTCCAGGAAGTGGACTGGTTCCGCCAGTGTGAGTCTGCCCTCCTCGAGCCTGCAAGACTAGGGATGTGAAAGGAAGCTCTAAAGTACCCACCAGCAGGGCCTTGTGTTGTAGAAAATGGCCGGCGATATATCTGGTTCCCCACTGTGGGGTGGCCTTCACGATTACATTTCTAAATGTAGTCTGTACTTAGTAATGCGTACATTGAGGAGGTGGGAAGCAGGTGGCCACATATCCCAAGCTTAGTTGTGTGGATGTGTTTTCTGTCCAGGGATTGGTGAACATTGTCCCTCCATGAGCACATCCTTATGACAGGCTGAGGGAAGCAGGTGCCTCTCTGGTGACTTAAGGACTAGGGAAACTAGACTGAGGGGACATTTGACCCAGATGATTCAAGGAACTACTAACCAATGCATGCAGCAGGGTGGATAACCAAAGGATGAATCGGCTTCTAATGCACCTGTCTCGTTATTAATAACCATCTTGTGAATGTAGTTCTGTCTACTGACCAATGAGGTGGAGGTTTTCCTAAAACCTCCCCAGGGACCTTGGCACCTTTTGGATTGTAGAGGCCCTTTGCCTTGGCTAGTGGGGAGCTTTAAGGTGATGTGTTTTCCTCCTAGGGGGTTCCCATGAAGGAGATGACAGTGTTGGAATTGGAGTATCTCCAGCCCAGAGATGGGGAGATGGTCAAGGGAGATGCCAAGACAACTTCAGGCCGGAACCAGAAACTGACTCTGTTCCCTGTGTTAGCAGATTAGACACTGCTCTTATTGCCAGCTGGGTAGAACCCAAAGGAGTTGCTGCTATCGTTCATGTTTCAGGCATGCTTGCCAACCATGAGCACCTTACAGCACGAAATCCCTGCCTTTTGCTTTGTCCTAAGCTTAACTCTCTGTTGTTATTGTTCTGAGTACTGAGGCCAGGTCCTCGCGTGCAGTAGGTGAGTGCTCTCCCCTTGAGCTGAATCCTGAGCCACGTGTGGTCTGAACTCCTAACTAGTCATTAAATCATGTTAGGGAGGAACAGACAGAGTCCTGGAGGAGCATGGCCTGCCACAGTCTGCTGCTATTCTGAACCACATTCTCACTCATTCTACAGATGGCAGGTCCTCCGTGAGGTACCACGGGGAGTTTGTATTTCTGCTGCTTTTGCATACTGGCAGGTGTCAGTCTTATGTGTCAGCCTCATGTCAAATGCTTCAGAGAAGAAAGTAGGATGTCAAGTTAACCCATCCCTCAGAGGATGCCTCAGATACTGATAGCAGGCATTGTGTGGGCATTTGTTGTTTAGAAAAAAAAGGGGGGGTAGGGGGTTTAAGAGATCCTTCCACTTTCGATCATGGAACCTGAATGTTTTCCATAGCAAAGGGAAGACATGTGAATGAATGCATTTCTATTTCAGGTGCACAGTCAAGGCCTCTACTGCTCCTGAATTTAAGGTAGTATATTCTGTCTTAAATAGTCTCCAGCTGAAGTTAACCAATGTGCCTGGAGGCAGAGATGAAAGTTATGAAGGAATGGTTGGGTCAACCTTTTGTTCTATGGCATTGGAATCCCAATAGGCACAAATCTTTTGGGGGGCTGTGTAGAGACTTTTTTTTACACGACCACCTGTTACACAGCTTTTGCAACCAACAGAAACCCTAGAAGATTTATAGTTGTATTGCTTTTTTTTTGTAGTTTTTGTCTCCGGTGGGTTTGGCTTACACGTGGGTCCCGGACTAACACTTACATTATCTGAAGCAAACCAGCCCATCTTGGTGAGGTCGCAGCTGTTGCGGCCCTTCCTCCAACTCGAGGATAGCGACAAAGCATAGCAATGCTCCTCTGCAGCCGGAAGAATTATGTGCTCTTAAAAGGGCTGGCTGGGAAGAAAGAAAAGGAAGGAAGGGAGGAAGGAAGGGCCAACCCGTCTAAAATGTAGAGGCAAGAAGCACTTCATAAATCTGGGTCTGAATCTTGATTCACATCAGAGACAAGTGTGAAAGTGAAGGGGCTTGCTAGGAGAGACTCTACCCCGAGCTCTGCTGAGAGCCTTCTCCAAAGCAGCAAGTTCTTCTGGAAGATTTAGAAGAAAAAGAAAAGAGAGAGAAAGAAAAAAAGCCTGCTCAAGGTGCACAGACTTCCTTCCGTACTTGGTTTTTCTCCCTTCTAAGGGCTGTTTGAAAGCTTTTCTGGGCTTCTAACTGTGCAGAAACCACATCACCTCCTCTGTCATCGTCTGTGCTCACCACTGGAGACCCCAGTGGTTAGAGAGGGAAAGTCCCTTTGATGGTGCATGTGAGGGGAGAGGGTGTTGAGGATGGGGAGAGGGGAGCAGAGAGGGCCTAACTAGACAGACTTGAGTCCTGAGATCAGCCAAGGATATCTTTTGGTGAGTTCACGATACTTCTCCTCACCTTGGGATGAGGAGAAATATATCATCAGACAAAAGAAAGAATGTTAACTTCAAGAGCTCTGTGGTTCTGAGAAGCCCAAAGAGTGGCCACAATGACTTCTGGGTAGCCTAAGAATAGTCTATGCTTAACTCTTCGGCATAGGTACTGATGTGGATCCAGAAAGGCAACGGTGGGTGTGAACACAGGTACAGCTTTGGTTTTAGCCATTGAGGATAAACTCTGAGGTGCCGCGACTATCCGTCTGCCTTTTCTTTTCTCTACTTTTTCTTTTCTTCTTTTGAGACAGAGTCACATGTATCTTGGGCCGTCCTCAAACTTGCTAGCAATGTAGCCAAGAGTGATCTTGAACTCTTGATGAGTGCTGGGATCTAGGTATCTGTGACCATACCCAGTTTATGTAGTGCTGGGAATGAGTGTCAAGACGTAGTGCGTGTTAGGCCAGCCTTCTACCAACTGTGCTACATCTGCACACCCTCTTCATTGTCATAAAAAGCATGTAAAGGTAAGCATTTATAATTGGTCAGTACAGTGGTGTTAACTGTATGCACTTTGTTGTGCAATCAATATTTTTCATCTTGCAAAACTGAAACTCTATTCCTCATTCCCCCCCCCCCCCCGTCATCTACTGGGGACTGACATTTCTTGATCCTTCCACTTATCATGGGTACTTTTCTTCAGTTATGTCTATATGCTTGATTTCCATAACAAGGCCTGGTTTGAGTTCACACACCTCCTGCCTGCTGGAGGAGCCCTTCAGATTCACTCCTTGTGAATAGTCATTATTCACAGCAGATCACAATCGAAAATCCATGTACTCAGCACTCAGGTCGGGTTAGCAGTTTATGGAGATGTTATTTGCACCAGCACACCAGTCAGGAATGAAAATAACCATCAACTCCTCAAATGTTTATAAGCCTCTTGGGCTATTGCACATGTAATTTAGAGTTGCCATCTTGTCTCCTTCTTCTCAGTGGAATGGAATGTCCTCTCTTCATTCTGGTGGCTGTAGGGATGTGGGGAGGAGAATTTGCTAGTCAACCCTTGGTTGAAGTCCTCTTCCCTCTTTGGTGGTAGGTTGCATGGTGGCACTTCCTCATGTAAGTCACTACTAAGCAAATCCTCCCTGGGGGTTGTACCTGGAACCAGGGCAGGGGGCAGGTAAGTACTCTCACCCAATCAGAGCCGTCAGCTTGCCACTGCCTGAAAATAGAGTCGTCCCTCCAGTCTAGCCTGTCCCCACCCTCAGCACGCTTGGCTGGTGGGGATGAAGAGAAGGCCTGACAGTCTTTGAGCAAGGCCACATTCCAGGGGAGTGGTTCCTCCCGCATTCGCTCCACACTGGGCGTGCTGAGCCTTGTGCCTGCAGCCACCCTTGAAGGGTTGTTGTTACACAACAGTCATGAACTCTGGAATGTTTCTGGTCATTTACAGTGTGACATAGTCACGCTGCCAGTGGCACTGTCAGGCTTCAAGGCCCAGAATGCAGTTGGCTTGTTTTTCAATAGAACACAGTTCCGCCCAGCACAGAACAAAGCTCGGAGGTTTTACAACTTGCATCTTAACTCTGAGACTCATGAGGAGAAACGCTAGGGAAATAAACTACAAGAACAGATTACAAGTCACACTCCAAGCATGTCACAAACCCTGTAAAGTACACTGAACTACTTACCACCCTGCCTACTGATAGATAAGCTTTCTAGAAAACAGCCTAGCAGTCCTTGGGGTGCCTTTTGTCCACTCTTGCCTCAGTCTTTTCTTCTTTGGTTTGTTTCCTTTATGAGATAGATGAAGAAAGCAAGAGATTAAGGTTCCAAAGAGCATCTGATTCATGAGTCATGCCTGTTTTTCCTCCGTAGTATTCATTGAAAATGGCACGGTTCCAGTAGAAGAAACAGAAAGTAAAAATGAACCTTAACTATGGCTTCTGTGATCAACGATAGGGATGAACAGCGTAGCTCAAGTTCATGTCTCCCATTAGAAGTCGATATCCTCACAGATGCCCCTTAAGGTACATCTATTATGTGCATTTCACTTGTATGGAAAAAGAGACCCAGAAACAGGTAAATAACTTAGATACTTTAGGGAAACAATAATGGTGCATATAAAATTTTCTTCTTTATATAACTGAGGATTGAACCTGAGCCTCATACATGCCTGACAAGTGCCATACCATAAGCCACAATCCCAGCTTTCTGTTTATTTTATTTATTTTTATTATTTATTTATGTATGTATTTATTTATTTTTGAGCCAGGGTCTTGCTAACTGACCTAGGTTGGTCTTGGACTTATAATCCATCTATGTTAGTAGCCCAATGTGTCACCAAACCTGCTCAAAAAATAATAATAATAATTGGGGGGAGGAGGTGGTTGAAACATGGTTTTTTTATGTAGCCCTGGCTGTCCTGGAATTCACTCTCTATAGACCAGAATGTCCTCAGACTCAGAGATCTTCCACAGTCTGCCTCCTCAGCGCTGAATTCAAAGGCATGTGCTACCACTGCCTGGTGCAAAAACTTTTTTTTTTTTTAAGATTTATGTATTTTCATTTTATCTGTATAAATGTTTTGCCTGTGTGTATGTATGTATGTGTCCACATGTGTATCTGGTGTCCATGGAGGTTAGAAGAGGGAGGGCATCAGATCCCCAGAACTGGAGTCACAAATGGTTAGAAACTTTCATGTAGGTACTGAGAACCCAACATGGGTTCTTTGCAACAATAGTAAGTCTTCTTAACCACTGAGCCATCTTCCCAGACACTCTAAAAATATTCTAGAGTAACTTAATGTCACACTTACTGTGACCAAAGCCTTTCTATATTATGGCCAACACTTTCTCCGTCTGAGAAGATCAATCTTAGGGTGGGGGGCATAGATCTTTGAAGTGAGATAAAGCTTATAATACATAGTGAAGCCTACTACATTTTATAATGAATTACCAAGTTAGAAAGCTTAGGAAGGATCTACAACCTATAATTGGCACAGTGTGATGTGTTTGGAGCTCATTTTACCCCAAGAGAAAATTTGTAGGGAATTCTTACTGCCACTCATAGATTTAAATACTCTCATCAGCTACATAAAGACATGCATCTTCAGGTCCTTTTATCTTATTTTGACTCAAGTTATGGGTTTGTCACCCAGTAACAAAAGAGAACTCTAGCTCTTTGAGTCTGTTCACTCATTTGCTCATCTATGGAACATTTATGGCCTACCTGTTGTTACACTTCAGGTGATGGGGCAGGCTAGATGGAAGACTAGGTATGAACAAGACTAGCATCTTCACCTCAGAGAATCACCTGCTTGGGGGTGGGGGCAGGGGTCAGTGCAGAGTATACTTTGATCTATGTCATTGGTATTTTTTAAAATAAAGTAGTTACATTAATAATCTGCTAAGGGAGATCAAATTTATTTTAAAAGACTAATGCCCAGCTTTGACTGTATAGCTTTTACCTTTACAGATTTTCAAAAGTATCATTACATGTATTCATCTGGGGCCCAACAAAGGGTTCTGTGACTATGAATAATATACATTCAGGCAGTATTTAGGGCCAGATGTCTAGTAGAAATTCCATATTCTACCTAACACACTAGCCCAATGGGAAACTAGAGTAGCTTCGTCCATTGGCAGAATTGTCTGTGTCTTCTGATGATACTCTGAGTTGTGACAGTAGTGACTCAGGTGTGACTGGTTGGTGCTGTCTCTGTGTAGCTCTTCACAAACACAAGTTTGTGTTTCCACAAACAAAGCACTGACTTGATTTTGTGTTTCCCAAGATCACATAGACCATCTCTTGCTGAAGTGGAGTAAGGCTTACTCCCAGACCAGCCCACTGTCTCGGGAGGATACCCAAAATCATCAGAACTGGACATTATTTTACTTCAAAAGACTGTCCTCTGAAAAAGAGAGTGGTCAAAAGCTGCTGGTGTCAGGAGATGGAAGAGTACTCTACCTGGGGACATTAGAGAACAGATGACCAAGAGACTTGGTTTGCTTCTGGTTTGACCAGCTGGATGACTTGAGCAAAACATGTCACTGCTTTACATCTGTAAAATGCCTCAAGTCAACCAGGTGACCTCTGCGTCCATTCCTGCAAACCAACAAGTTAAAAGCTTATTGTTCATCTTAATAAAGATGTACTCAAGCTAAAAAGTACCACTGAAACTTCTTCACCCTGTAGTGGTCTGGTCCAACTCTCAGCTCTCCGTGGTGTTTTGGTCAAGACAGCAAAAGAAAAACAAGGTAGCCTAGCTCTGTAGCTCTTGGCTGAGCCTTGAAGGAATTGATGACTCAGTATGTGGTTCTCTGCCCTGTGGGTCAGGGCCACAAGTACCCAGGTGGGCCTTGGTATGGGGTTGCTGCCAGCACTTTGAGGTGAGCCAGGGACTTGTAATGTGGACTATTTCAATAGCCACTCAGATTCCAGGGCACTGCATTCAAGCTGAAAGTGTCAACCTCCGTCCTGGATCAAACTGCAGCCTTGGATAATTGCACTCCTCCATCAGCCCTTGCATTTCAGAGCTCTTTGGCATCCAGACTTCCTCTTCCCTGTGCTTTGTTTTAGTGTTCTTTTCCTGCCCACGAATCTGAGGGCAAGGTGAATGAATCGGGAGAAAGTTCCTAATCCAATTGGATGGGCTTTCCAAGTCAATAAAGAGAGAAGAATAAAAGAGGAAAAAAAGAAAGAAAAAAGTTATCAAATCCTTTTCCCCTTGCCTTTCCCTGGAGGGCAAAGGAAATTTACTCCCTCAAAACAAAGAGAGAAGGGTGTGTCAGCACAGAGTCATGGTAGGTGGGGATCTTGGAAATCCGTGAAAGGTAGTCACAGAGATTCATGCAACACTGCTGTGTATGTATGAAAATCTCTTTCTGTTTTTTAGGGGTGCGGGGTTGCGAAACCTGGAGCCCTATCTTTAAGCTATGAGATGTCAACATAATTGTTTTGCGGGCCACCAATCAGACCAAACATTTTGCCCTACCCGATTATAATGAGTGCTCATTAGGTATTGTGATAACGACACCCTCCTTGTTTGTTAACAAAGGAGCATCCGTCTGTGGGTCACCCACTGCAGCTGAGGCGGCAGGATTAGCGTCTCCCACTCCTTCCCTAGGTTTCCTGATTCACTCCTGAGCTGGCACGTGGTCATGGGGTCACGTGGTCACAGGGTGCTTTCTCCTCCTGGTTCTGTCTCCTCCATCCTCTCTTCTTTTTGTCTTCTGGGCTACACTAGGTTCCTCACTGAGAGGAAAGCCAGCCAGGCTCTTCAGGGGACCCTGAACTGGAGCATGTCTGCTCCCCGGTACACTGTTGTGAGAACTGGAAGCAATACAAAATGGAATTCCAAAAGCTGGGAACATCTGCCTGCCTCCCAAGAGGACAGATTTTTTCAGAGTGGTCGTTTTCTCTTCTAGCTGGGCTAGCCAATGAGAGTATCACTTCTGATGTGCCTGGCAATATTGGGAAAATATTCTCCTTTTAGGAATAAATTCTAAATATTGACTTTATTTTTACCCACTTATTCGATTTTATTGGTGTTTATTTTAACTGGCCGGGTCTCTGTGAAACTGGGCAGGTCTGTTGACCTTTCAAACACTATCTGCTTCTCTCTAAAGGGTCATTGGCATGGCTGAAGAGTTTTAGTTCATTCACCCAATAATATAAGATACAAACTATGTGCAGAATGCTGCATCTTGCTTTAGCAATCATGGTACAACAGTGCCTGTTCCAGGTCTCCTGGCATTTACAGTCTCATTGAAAAGACACATGTCAATAAACTGACAGCATCAGGCAGAGTCTGACAGAACTCTGTCTTAGATACAAGGGACATTTGTTTCAGTAGCTTGTTACAACTGCATTCTGGAAACCATTGAAATCTCAACTAACTAGACGATTGGCTAAATAAATAACCATCGACTGCATAGTGGAGCATCACACTGCTATTAGTCAGAATCTGAGTACATGCTCCCTCTGTTAATATGGAATATTTCCAAATACGAGAACTACGGGGTAAAGAGAAGCAACCGTATATCAGCGTGTGCCCTGCTTCCATTTGTGGAAGGGAAGGATAGCAGGGTATTTGCAAAGGGTCACATGGACATTAAATATGTTCTTTTTGCATTTCTGGAGGCTCAAACCCAGGACCTTGCACAAGCTAAGCCAAGGCTCTACATCTGAGCTTTACCTTGAACCCCTGTGTTGATGATCTTTGAGCAGATATGTAAGAATCAGAAGAATGTTCACGCCTCTGGACAAGAGAGAAGCAGAGTGTGAGCAAAGGGACGTTTATACTCACAAACTCATACATTCACGCACACACATACACATCCCTAAAATATTATCTAAAATGGGCTCCAGTCTCTGGGGGCTCTCAACACCGGGAACTGGTGAAAGAAAAAACAGGATGCTTTTTCACAGAGTCCTAAGGAATGGAGGATTCTCAAGACCTTGAAATAGTTGTGAGGGGCAGTGGTGGTGGTGTGTGTGCTTTCTGCTCTGTCTTCTTTGAGTCAGTTCCAATCTGATGTTTTGGGGATGAAAAGCAGGATGGGGGTGGGGTGTTGTAATGTTATACATGGTACAGAGTGTAGATGACCAGTTCAACTAGATTGTACAGAGAGAGAGGATCTTGGGGCACTGGAAAGTGAGGAACAGTCTTCCTTCCCTATGAACTGTTGTGTTGCCTGTGGCCCTTTAGGTGGCTTTATTTGCCTGGAGACTGGTGGCAGCAGGCACTGAACTGCCCTGGTTCCTGTCCTAAGATGTCCTAAACTCTTCCCTGGTTTCTGTCCGCCTGCGGGCTTACTCTAGATTGGCCTAGCAGTTTATCAGACTTGGGCTTTCTTCTTGTTACTGATTAGTTGGTTGGTTTTGTTAATTTGTTTATTTAGTTTCAGTTTTTCATTTGTTTGTTTTGGTTTTTTGATTTTTCTCGATTTGTATACCAGGCTGGCCTCGAACTCACAGAGATCTGTACGCCTCTGCCTCCCAAGTGCTGGGATTAAAGGCATGGCCACCACACCCGGATTAGTTTTACTTCCTTTTGAGACAGGGTCTCACTGTGTAGTCCTGGCTGGCCTGTAGCTCACTTATGTAGTAAGACTAGGTTGGCCTGGAACTCCCTGTGATTCTCCTGCTTCTTCATGGACAACAGACATTCCTCGCCGGGCCAGCCAGCCAGACGCTTGCTCTGGCCTGTGGTAGCACTTCCGGCCTTTCAGGATCTCTGAGGTTGAAGAGGCCCTGGGGATTTCCCCCACCTCCTTCCTCCAGTTGTCAGGCCCTGGCAACGGTGACTTGACACATACACACCAGGCTCAGGAGTAAAGCCGGGGTCCACCCTGGGCACCTAGCACGGAGCCTGGCACAGTGTTTACAGTATGGCTGCCTCTTCACAGTTCCCCGGGACTGTTGGCAAGAACGCTTGCAATGGTTAAACGGCGAGAACTGACTAAAGCTGGTGAGGACAGTCGAACACGTCGGCCTTAGGACTCCTCAGAAGGACAGGTGGCTGAAGCAGGTTTTCAGGAGTCTCCCCTCAGGCTTGAGAGGAGGTAAGTGGTGGTACATGCCCTGCCTACAGATAGGCTGATACCCTTGAAGATCCCCAGAGCTCCCACCATGGTCAAGCTCAACACAGAAGCTTCAGCATTGAGCATATCTGCCCAAGAACACAAAAGGTTATATATGATATATATGTTCCTACAGTCTCGCATATGGAAACTATACATAAAAAAGTCAGTGAGGACAACTGACAATTGTCTCTTTTTAATACAGAGGGAAAAAACCTCAGTAATTGCAATTTTTAGGTTTTGCTTTTCAAACTTGCTATTTAGGTGAAGCTAGAGTTGAACTCTCGATGGTCTTGTTTGTTTCTTCTTCCCAGGTCCTGAGAGTCTAGGTATGCACCACCAGGCCCAGCTCTGAACTAAGAAGTGTGTGTGTGTGTGTGTGTGTGTGTGTGTGTGTGTGTAATGAAGCCCAATGCCCACATCATTTACTCTTCCTGTGAACCTGGTCTATGTAATGAAGACTGCAGACATATTGCCCACTAGTTGGACTGGCAAAGGCCTCTTCCCTCCTGGACTCTGACCTTTAGCTTCTTGTGGGAAATGTCACTTGTGAAGCTCTGGTGAGGTTTGCTTTCTATTTATCCAAATGAATTTTCTTTTTCATAATGACTTCAGAAAATGGACTCTGAACCACTTGGAGTTCGGCAGGACGAGACTTATCTCAGTCCCGCTGTGAATCATTACCCTCCCCCTATCCCCGCCCATGTCCACAGACACCTGACTTAGCCCTCATCTAATTCCTCCTGCTGTTTGCAGTGGAATTTCCATGCATGAGTCAAAATGGGTCATCGGACTGCTTAACGAACTGAGTTGTTTGTTTGGAGCTGGGTGTTTACAATGAAAACCACCAACCATGTTGTTTTCTCCTGTTTTGACAGCCCGGAAGCTCAGCAGAAGGAAGAGAGACTCTCCATTCTCGTAGAAGCAAAAGGCTTCCTTTCTGTTTGCCTTTTACTGACTGCAGTGAAAGGCCTAGCCTATGTCCAGTGCCCCAGGTCTTGGTGAATAAGGTGTGGGCACCTATGAAAGCTAAGCCCCGTTCGTTGTCTCTAGCCACAACTCAAGGGTTCTGCAGCTTGTCTTTGGAAATGAGTCAACCAACAGTTGGGGAGAAAAACTACACCTCTAAATCACTAATGACACACCTTCAAGGCTTGTCCTTTCATTTACCAAACCTGGAGTTTAACAGCTCCAGACCACACTTCCTTCCTGGGAAGACTGCGTTTCACTGAGATCATA
Organism: Tokudaia tokunoshimensis; assembly: GCA_036184795.1. Taxonomy (NCBI): domain Eukaryota; kingdom Metazoa; phylum Chordata; class Mammalia; order Rodentia; family Muridae; genus Tokudaia; species Tokudaia tokunoshimensis. Next base: position 45,869,314 of record BTHU01000021.1, on the reverse strand, counting down.
AAACTGAAGAAGAGGACCCTAGGCTTGCCACCCCACCCCCACCCCCCAGGAGTCTCTGGCCCCTGCTGTGGCATACCCTCATTTCCTTCTGCTTCCCTGAAGAACTTTTTGAACACATTAAGGAAGTGTCTCATGGGTTGAGGAGGCAGCTCAGTTGGTAAAGTGTTGCTGGTCTTCCAAGCAGAAGGTCTTGAGTTCAGTCCCCAGCACTGGTGTCAAAGCCGACTGTGGTAGCATGTTCCTGAATGTGTAACCTCAGGGCTGAGGAGGCAGAGACAGAAGGATCCTTGAGGCTTACTGGTCAGCCAGGCTAGCTGAATTGAGTGGGGAGTACTGAAAGGAAATCTTTTCTCGAAAAATACAGTGTCAGCTGGCACACTCTTGCACAGCTCCCAGACCTGACCTAACTGGAGCAGCAGAGGAAAGTGGAAAGAACAGACACTAAAGACAAACACAGACACACAGAAAAGCTGTGATTGGGTGGCCTGGGCTCTCTAATAGAGAAACAACACTCCAGAAGATTGGTATGTCTATTATATACAGTCGAATAGGAAGGCTGGGTCCTTGTATACAACTGAACAAGAAGGTGGGTTTAGCTAACCTCTGTAGGAGCAGCCTAGACTGTAAACATCTGGGAGGGGAACCCTATGGTGGATGTTCCCAGCACACACTATCAGCATCTACACTCAGAACCCAGGAAGGACTTGCCATCCCTCTGAGACTCGCCAGGGAAGGCCCACTATTCCTATTGGGCTGAGGCAATGGGGTCCCTGACATGGCTGTGCCCAAGTCACCACCACAGATTCACTCAGGGTTTTACTGGCTCCCTACAAAAAGCAATTTTGAGAAAGAAATAGAGTTGACCTCTTCTCTCCCCATGCATGTTCCTTGGGGCATACATGCACATGTACCTACACATGTGTGCATTCGCACATGAGCGCACACACACACACATATATACACACACAGCTCCAGAGGACAGGGAACTTCCCTGCTCCCTCCATGTCAACCTGGAAGGACTCCTTGGTTGGCTCCTTCCCATCACTGTCCTCACCATCCAGTTTGTTTCTTTGCATTTTTATTTGATGGATATTAGCAGATTATTGAAGGTCTATCAGTATTCATATTAGGTCTTACTTTAGGCAATGGTTGTTTTATAAAAGGCACTATAGCTTCTTTCTCTCTTTCTTTCTTTTCTCTCCATTCTCATATCCTATCATTTAGCAAAGTTCTTAGTAAATTATGATTATTTCATTAAAAATGTATTTTAACATGAACTTTTTAGATGTCATAAGTAAAAATTATTATCTAGGTGTTGGAGAAAGCAGGTAAGAACACTTTCTGCTCTTGCAGAGACCCAGGTTCAGTTCCTAGTGCCCACATGGTGGCTCTCATCCCCTGTAACTGCAGCTCTACCACATCCAATACCCTCTTCTGACTTTGGAAGATTTGTGCATGCATACGGCACACATACATATATGAAGGCATACACAAATACAAATAAAAGATATTTAATTTATTAAATAGCAAAACAATCATTACTAAGGTAATTTTTTCTTTTCTGTAAAGTAAAAGGAGATAGGGTATATACTCTTTCTTTTTTTACAGATGTATTTATTTATTTATATGAGTGCCCTATTTGCATATATGCCTGCATGACATAAGAGGGCATCAGATCCCGTTACAAATGGTTCTGAGCCACAATGTGGGTGCTGGGAATTGAACTCAGAACCTCTGGAAGAACAGCCGGTGCTCTTAACCCCTGAGTCATCCCTCCAGCCTGGAAATACACTCTTATCCTAGGACTTCACTCTTCTATCTTCACATAAGAGTTCCTGCTTATCAGGGGCTTCGGGGATGCTAACTCACACAATCCCCAACACCCATATTCCTGCTCCCATTTCCAAAGAGGTATCTGACTCCTCGGTTCGCACTGTCAGGAAGTCCTGCCCCCTTTAACTGCCTCTGTCCAGTTAACACACACACATACACACACACACACACACAGGCTGTCCATGTAGTGCTGTGGATCTACGGAAGGAAAGGAACCTCTTCCCACACTCTGCCATCTTCCGGTTTGGCCATTGTTCCCTGTGGTGAAGTCTGAGGTGGATGACACTTCAATATTGATAAGTGACAAAGCAACATGGGAATAAGACGTGGTGCAAAGGTCATCTTCAAAGAATCCTGTCATGTCGATAAAAAAACTTCTTCCAGTTCATGAAAGCAGGAAGGGTTGATGAGACTCAGTGCTAAAAGCCCAGCACAGAACATGTGGGTTGAGGCTCATTTAGAGTCTCTTAAACCCTGTGTGTTCCTTATAAGAAACTCTAGAGGATCTGCTCCGTTCAAGTCCATGACAGACTGGAAGCAGATCAAACAAGAGAGCCAGAGGAGAGAGGCAGACAGCCACTGGCTGTCCTGAGGCTAGGGAGCAGAGAGGAGAGGCAGTTTAGTGTAGGAGACACTGATCCTAGCCACAAGTTCCCAACACCAAGAGACATCACCATCTTAAAGTCACCCAAAGTAAGACAGACCATGACCAACTCCAACACTGCAAAGAGGCTCATAGCTTCCTTACAGAATTCTTACATGCAATGGTTAGTTTTATTTCTGAAAGATGCTGGTTGGTGGCAGTAGGAGGGGAATGACTCAGTCCCCAAGATCTCTGGATGGCTGGTTTAATATTTGCATGCGAGTTATCCCAGAGATAAGACAGACGCTCATCTCTTAAACCAGGCTCAGTAACCGTACTTTGACGTCACCAAGTGACAGGATCTCAGGTTATGAAATTTGGTAAACGAGGTCTTCAGAAGTTGCAAAGTCGAGAAGGGTTCAACCCAGTTCCAGCCAGAGCTGAAGTGACCAGGGACGATGCTCATGTTGCATACAATGAAAAATTCATAGTCTCTTTGGAGGGCCCAGACTGCGTACAAAGGTTCCTCCCTTTCTGCATAAAAGTGCTTTATTCCCTGGATTACAAAAAAATTTTTTACTAAAGTGAAAGGAACCAGGTCAAGGCACAATGATTTAGGTTTATTCCTTGTCTTCGAAATGAACCAGATAGACCAGAACATACCAGGCATGGTGACAAATGTCCTTAATTCTAGTGCTTGGGAATCAGAAGGAGGAGGAGCTCTGTGAGTTCAAGGTCAGTCCGGTCTGTATAGTGAGTTCCAGGCCAACCAGAGATACATAGAGAGAATTCCTATCTCAAAAACAAACAAAACCAAAAAGCCCTGTTGATTTTGAGTGGACTGAGTTTTAGAGTCTGTCTTATGGACTATGCATTAGTATTGCCCACAGGCTGGAAGTGACCTGGGGATGCTGTTGAGCAGAGCAGAGCAAGCAGGTAGGCACTACTGCAGCATTAGGTGTGACTAGAAGATGGGAAGGAAGCTCTCCACGCTATAGGAAATGAGGGCCAGCAACACTAACGAATATTCTCTCTCTCTCTCTCTCTCTCTCTCTCTCTCTCTCTCTCTCTGTGTGTGTGTGTCTGTCTGTCTGTCTGTCTGTCTCCCCTCCCCTCACTCTCTCTATATATTTCTGTCTCTGTTTCTCCCTTTCTCTGTCTTTCTGTTTCTCTACCATAGAGAAGAGATGACTGTTCCTCCCTTTCTCTGTCTCTTCTTCTTTTTGTCTCTCTGTCTTTCTCCTCAATTATTCCTCCAGGGAATGTTACTGAAACTTCTAAGCCCTGTTCAAAGTTCATTTCATCAGAATAATCTAGTATTTAGCCTATGATTTTGTTCCAGAAAAGAAGACTTCAGAGGAACAGTCATGACATCTCTTGCTCATAGGGCATGGGAAAGAAAAAGGGGACAGAATATGGCACCATGAGAAAGCCAAGCTAATACTGTGATATGGAGAGAACTCCTGTGGTATTGCCTTTAAGTGGAAGTCCTACAAATAATGTGTGTTTTAAACAGTTTTATTGTTGGTTATGGATTTGGGTGATAGAATAAGGTTGAGAGCCCACTTAGCATTTGAAGAAAAAGCTTAAGTCCACATCAATCTTTAGCATGTAAAATCTGCTGGGATTGTTCTATAGAAAGCAGGGTGTCTGGGGGCAGGGAGTTTTGCTTTGTTTTACACTCGCTCATTGAGAAAAGCTGGTGTCTATTCTGAGCACCAATGGCAAATGGCTTCCAAGCCTTAGGAAGAATTATCTTTGTGGAACTTTTTACTTCTGTCCTGTAAGAAAAGCTGCATAGCAGCCAGATGTGCCATGCCTCGATCGCAGCCAGATGTGCCATGCCTCTATCCCATCACTCAGAAGGCAGAGACAGGCAGATATGTGTGAGTTCAAAGTCAACTTGGTCTACATAGTGAGTTCCAGGCCAGCCAGGGCTTCACAGTGACTCATACTGTCTCAAACAACCCCCCTAAAAATGTGGGTTCTGGGTCCTCACACTTGCAAAGCAGACACTTCACCAACTGATCCATCTCCCGACAGCTACATGGATTTTTAATTAGGAAGTATAAAGCAAAGGAGTTTGGTGGTTTAGCTCGATGTCATCCCTCTTTGTCTCAAGTTCTCAACCAACACTTCTGGAAACTTGAAGTAATGGGATTGAGGGTATTTTGGGTGGCAGACAGTATTCTTTCTTTGGGGGATGGGGGAGATAGGTCAGGAGGTAGGTTTGACAGCAAGGGAGGAAAGAAGTGGCCTAAGGGACATGTCTGACTGCTCACACACAACAGTAGCTCTCAGACATGGGTAAGTTTGTGTACAGTCTTAGGCTGATCACAGACTTCTGGGCCTTGCTCTCAGAAAACCTAGTTGGGAAGATTTGGGATGAGGCCTGGGAATTCCTGGTGGTTTGTCTGAAGACATCTCTTTAAGAACTGCTGCACACTCAGTAAGTCTGTTCTGGTTTACAGAAGGAAACTCCAGATAGGATTTCCGGGGGTCTGCGTTCACTTTGGTTTAAGAAACACCAGGCAGCAGATACAAGAAACTCAACCATTCTGGTTCCACAGAAACTCCCCCACGGATATGATGTAACTCTGGCTCTCCATGGGCGGAGGCTGCCACCAAGGTTCATTCCTGCTTCACTTGCTCCTTGGCTGATAATCCCAGGGCGGGACATCATGACTCTGAAGGTCCTCGTGCCATACTTACTGTGGTGATGAGCTACCACCAAGACATCTTCTAGGTGTCCTTAGAACCACAGGAAAGAGTATATTCTCTATCACTCAGAGGAAAGCCATGTTAAGGGGCCTAAATATTTCAGAAGACAAAAAAATTGCAGTTCTCTATGAAGAACCCTATTGGGTTATGTCAATTTTAGTTTAAAAACTATTTTGCAAAACTGTGGGCCTGTGGTGGTTGCTGTCACTTGGGAGGTTCAGGCAGAATGACTATGAGTCCATGGCTGTGCTGGCTAGTTCTATGTCTTGCTTGACACAAGCTAGAGTCATCAAAGAGGAAGGAGCCTCAGTTGAGAAAATCCCTCCATAAGATCTGGGTGGAGGGCTTTTTCTTAATTAGTGGGTGATAGGGGAGGGCCCAGCCCATTGTTGATGGGACTCCCCCTATAAGAAAGCAGGTTGGACAAGCCTTTAGCAAGGCAGCACTCTGGATCAGCCCCTGCCTCCAGGTTCCTGCCCTGTTTGAGTTCCTACTATGACCACCTTCAATGATGAACAGTGATGTAGAAGTGTAAGCCAAATAAGCCCTTTCTTCCCCAATTTGCTTTTTGGTCCTGGTGTTTTATCACAGCAGTTGTGACCCTGGCTAGGGCAATGGTCATCTTTGTGCTCTCTACTGGGTTGGGCAACATTCATACACTGGGTCCCACGTTGAAATGCCTTGCAGAGCCTTAGCAGGGGTGGTTTAGGACCCTACCTCACACTGTTCTTTGCCCTTTCATGTTAATTACTTCTGAGCTCTGAGCTGGTAAGTGACTTTGAAAGAGCACTGGTCACATGGCCCAGTCCACTTTTGGCATTGTGCTATTAGTCATCTTTGCCAAAAAGTCTTTGAACACCCACAGTGGCTAAGCCACATTACAATCCTCCTTGGGGGAGGGGACAAGACTCTAAGGCCAATGGGCATCACTTAAAGTGGGACTCAATGCTTAGGGTAAGGTTCAATCTCTGGGATGCTTCTGTAGTCCCCCTCCCCCCCACACACACACATTGGTAGGTCACCATGAGAACAACTGAGTGACATCATGGAACAGCAGTTGCCAGAAGGTGGGCATGGTGTCCACTTGCCGGTCCAGACCCACGTACAGCGGAAGATGTATCTTTGACTATTAACCCATTTTGATAGCAGGAACACCTAACTGTCATCTGAGTTGACATGTGTGGAATGGTAAAAAATAAAGTGAGAGAAGGAACCGGAGCTCAAATTAATGGCAGCCTCAAGCCCCGGGGAATTTGGGTTTTTCTTTCAAACAACAGAGACTCACGGACTGTGTGTGAGCGGACTAGTCCATATTTCCATATTTCAGGAGAGGGAAGTAAGATTGACAGAGGGTCTGGACCGAAGACAGGCGAGAAGCTACGTCAACAGTGGCAGCCCAGCACCTCCACTTCTGCCTGACCTTCCCGAGGACCTGCAGTGGTTTGAGCTACACGGAGGTGGAGGACGGTGTGCGTGTGGTTAAACATATGCTTCTTGACCATATGCGTTAGAAGGCATAGCTGTGTGGAGTTGATTTGAAACAAAGAAATGAAGTTGGATGTGCACACTTAGAGCATGATTTTCTTTTGTGTTTTAGACAGGGCCTCACCGTGTAGTCCTGGCTGGCTGAAAGCTTCCTCTGTAAGACTGGTTGGTCCAGAACTTACTGTATAGACCAGGCTCAGTCTACACAGAAATATACCTGCCTCTGCCTCCCAAGTGCTGGGACTAAAGGTGTGTGTGACTGTGCTCCACCCAAAAGCAAGTTCTATACACACCCATGTGTGTGTCAGTGCATATTCAGTGGGAGGAAGGAGAGCATTTCCTGGCCATACTTCCTTCCTCCATTACCCTGTCAGCAGGCCTGTGTTCTTTAGTTTCTAGGAGAGCCCATCTTCCAGACCATACATCAATGGCCCCAGTTAGTGGGCGCACATCTTACCCTCCTTGGTTCACAACCTAGTTCTGATAAAAGCAACTGTCACAGACTGGTTTTCTGGGGCAGTCACACTAATGCCAATTACTGCTTAAGTGAACACAGTTTCCAGTGATCTGGCATATACACTAATCAGGGAGTCAGAAAAAAGTTTAAAAAAGATTTACTATTCTTTTTATCTGCATTGACGTTTCACTTGTCTGTGCAAGGGCGCCAGATCCTCTCAAACTGGAGTTACAGCCAGGTGTGAGCTACCACATGGGTGCTGGAAACTGAACCAGGTCCTCTGGAGGAACAGCCTCTGCTCTGAACCACTAAGCCGGCTCTCCAGACTCCAGGAAGGATTTTTATTGTGTTTGTGGGAATCACCACTCAAGAACCAGCTTTAAAGCCATATACTGAAGCTGCTTCAGAAACCTTAGACGGCGACACTATGGCCCCAGGGGCCTGAGAAGGAAAGGCTTGTCTATAGCCTGTCCAGGGGAAATATGTAAGCCACAGATATAGCTTCAAAGTTTTTAGCAGTCACTACAAAAACAAACAACAACAACAACAAAAAAAACCCAAACCCAAACCCCTCTATAATCCTGGCACTTAGGAAGCCGGGAGGGAAGGAGCCCAAGAACTCAAGCTGGTCTAGGATAACTATCCTGTCTCAAAAATAAAACAAACAAACAAAACCCCAACAACAACAAAAAGCAAAAAGAATAAATGTATAAAATAGATAAGGTGATCTTTTTAAAAAATAATCTATTTTAGTCAGGCAGTAACGTTGCATACTTTTAATCCCAGCACCCAGGAGGTAGAGCCAGGTGTATCTTTGAGTTCTAGTCCAGCCTGGTCTACAAGTAAGTTCCAGGACAGCCTGGGCTACACAGAGAATCCTGTCTTTGAAAAAACAAAAATACATAGTTAAATGGGTAAATAATTTAAAAATTCATTTCATTCAACATAAGATATCTAAAGTAACATTTTGTAAAGCATTCTGAGATTTTTCCTGTTCTAAGTTCAATGTTTTACTTTAAAACAGCCACATGTCACAGCAAGTGGCTCCCAAAGTGGATGTGGAGATATATACAGCAGGTGTTCATCTGGGGCTACTAGTGGGCCAAGTACTTCTGGAGACCCCAGACTCATCTGGTGCCAGTAAGCAAAGTAAGGGGCCTATTCTTCCTCTGCCTTTCTGGGTCCCTCTAGGCCAGCTCAGCAAAATGTCTTTGGTTTTGGAACAAGGTTTTGTTATGTAGCCCTGTCTTGGCCGGAACCTCGCTATGTTAAGGAGGCGGGCCTCAAACTCAGATCCCCTGGCTGCTGCCCCTTGAATGCCGAGATTAGTGTACTACTACAGCCAGTGGATGTTACTTCTTTTAAATTATTTTTGTGTGTGCCCACACGTGCACATGCGTGTGATGTGTATATGTGAGCATACATGCTACAGTATCTCATTGCGGAGGCCAGAGGACAACTTTATGAATCAGTCCTCTCCTTCTATCATTACACGGGTTCTGGGGATCTAACTCAGGTCACTGGGCTTGCATGGGAAGCAGTTTACCCCCTGAGTTCTGAATGCTTCTTTTACAAGGAAGGGTCCACAATGAATGAAGTGTTGGGGTGTAGAGGAACAAAAACAGAGTGAAGGGCTTTTATCTAGAGACTCTGTGAACCTAAGCCACACAGTTGGGACTGTGGACAGTCAAGAAAGAAAAGCGACAGGCCCAGGCAGAGCTAAGAGGAAACCATGTGTGAGGGGGATTTGCTGCCCCAGATCTGGCAATGGGGATTAATGGCTGCACAGCTGCCTTACAGAAGATCCTGTCTACCTTCAGCTCACAGGGCTTGCCAAGGAAAGAAGAGCCGGTGACTCTCAGCCAGTGATTTCGGAGAAGAAAAGGAACGCCATCAAACCACCCAAGAGGCAGGGCATGGTGCGGGTTGCAAAGCCACGAAGCCACCGGGTAAAGCAAACAGACCACAAGCCAAGCTTCCCATCATGCTCTGCCCCAAGCAGCGAGACCTCGGGGAAGGCCTAGGCTGCCCTCCTGCCATCACAGATGAAATTTGGAATCGCACCTTGTAAGACAATCCAAAATTATGCCAGGTGATTTCAAGTGATTAAATGTGATGAAGAGATGCGTAACAGGGTGGCTGTCTCAGTCCCCTGTATCACTGAAATGAATCAACTTCGAGACTCTGAGTAATGCAGGGTAGGGCCCACACAGTTTCCTAAAGAGAACTTGGGATCCTTCCCAAGTTTCACCAGTGAGCCCTGAAGCTTTGATACAGGTAAAAGTGCCGCTTCACACCCAGGGACCACAGGATTTGCCTGCCGTTACTCAGGAGGAATTTCCCTGTTGAAGGCCACAAGCCCTGAATGGTGCTTTAGAATTTTACCTCTTAAAATGAAAGTGCAAACCCGGGTTATAAAGTGGCAACCAAAGGGACACAGAGACCGGGGGTCAAATGTCAGGCCATAAACTGCTAAGTTGCCTAGGTCAGGGCCTGGAAGGGTGTGCCTCTTTGGTTCCCCCCAGTGCCGGTGGGGCTGTTAGGACAGTCAGACAGTCGGCACATTTAGGGAGTTGTTTTTAAGCTGGATTCCAGGGAATCCCACATCGCCAGACTTTGGGGTAGTGTGTGTCCTGGTGCCTAGCTGCTTCAGAGCAATCTCAAGGCTCTTAAGTCTTGCAGTGCTGGGGGTCCTGCCCAGAAGCCCACCCAGGCAGTGTGAGTGAGTTCTCATCTAAGGCCAGATTGCTTGGAACCCACACATATGGTAAACAGGAGGGACATGTGCTCATCCCGGGTCTCCCTACGCACTTCTCTCCCACAGAGGAAATGGTCCATTCCTGAAGTTCAAAGCTTCCCCACAGCTCAGAAGCCGGAAGCCAGAAGCCGGGACAGGGTGTATCCGTTTACTACACTCCCAGCTTAGATCTGCAAGCCAGGCTCGCTCGTCCACCACAGTGAGGAGGAGGTCTGTAGCTGGTAAGAAAGACACAAGGGCTTGCTCCAGAGAGCCTGGCGGAGCTGGCAATTACCTTTTACGACAGTGTACTTTACGGTGATGGTTTCATTTCTGGTTATTGACTTAAAAAACAAAAACAAAAGAAGAGCATGAGTAAAGAAGTATGGGGCATCCTAACCCTCATCCCTTAGGAATCTACTCTCAAATTTTCAGAGAACTGATGTTTTTCCCTGGACACACCATTGTTATTATTGCTTTTGTGATGGTTGAGAGTATAGAAACTCCCAGTTTTCAAATAGCCCTTTTTATTAGCCACTGCTCTGAAGTAAACAGGCATGAGGCGATGCCTCTATAGGGGCACCAAGAGGTCATGAATACGCATATGGTCTTGTGGGGGAGGGGCTGGGATCCCAGAGGTAATCCTCTCTGAGCTTTCCGGTTAACTTGCCAAGACCAGTCTGGGGCCCTGGGAGGAACCGGCAATAATGCCACAGCAGGGCCCCTGCAGCCAGCCCCGGGCCCAGCTCTGGCCTGTGTGTGGAGCTGACTGTAGCCAGGGAGCCCTTATGCGCTTTGCTTTATGTCATGGTTCATGGGGAGAGAGTAGATAGCATGGCCTAGATTGATTATGTCCCCAAATGAAGAGTCAGCACTGGTAACTGTTACGTTCTCATCAGAATTAAACCCCAGTGAGCGGTGGCCACACAGCTCTCCCGTTACCTTGCTCTAAGCATCTAAAGTCAAGCACTCTAACTTTACCTCTCTGCTGAAACTCCCTGCCAACTGAACTCTCAGGTGGTAATCATCTAGCCATACAAAAAATTGAAGATGTTTACATTTACTTTTAGATTGCAAAATGTAAGTTTCCTGGGAGGGAATGGAGAAGCTGATAAGCTTTCACCCACTCCTCAGAAATCAGTGCAGCTAACAGCATCCAATATTGTTTTCTAAGATGTATTTGCTTTTGCTGTTATTTTATCTTATTTTGTCTCTACCCTTGCCTTCCTCTTAATATCCAATCAGTTCCCATGAATTATCTATCTCCTATGCTGTCTGATCTACGCCCACTTCATATGCTAATCGCCTTTGGCTCGGAGTATCAGTATTAAACAATGCAGTGAGCCAGGGCTTTGGAATAGAATACCTTAGGCTCCCAATCTTCCTTCCTTCCTTCCTTCCTTCCTTCCTTCCTTTTTTATCCTACTTGGGACATGGCATCTTTTTGAGGTTTAGTTATTTCATCTGCTCAAAGGGTATGACATCCACCTATTGAATTAATGAAAATCAATAAAGACCCAGTACACCAAACCCCTAATCATTGCCTACATGAACAGTCTCTCCCTAGGTGGCCTTCCAGAATACTTAATTTCAGTAGTATTATTTTAATACTCTCTCAAATTCTGACTTTCTCTGCACAGATTTCTTTCTGATCTGTCTGAATGGTCATGTGTGTTAATTGTCTGTCTCTCTCACTGATAATATTTGAAGATGAGGCTTTTCTCATTTGCCAGAACAACCCTGGAGCTATGGCAGAGCTCCCAGAAGAGCCCAGCATCTTGCTCCCTCAATCTTCTCATGCAGTGGCTTCTTTGGAGACTGAAGACCTTTCCAACTTTTCAAGTAGGCATTGTTTGACAGCTAGAGATTGGGTCTGATCTGTCTTAGTACTAATCACAAATGATTCTGTCTGGCATATAAAATGTGCTCAATAAAGAGTTTTCTGATTACTGAGGCCTTCATTGAGTTTCTGGACCTGGGCAACACCATATACTAAGTAGTCCAAGGCTGTAGGCCATTCTTGCAACTGACCAGCCTTATTAGTGGTCATTGCCACGGTTGCTGGCAAATTCCCTCTGGACACACCCCACAATCATTTTCATAAAGTTGTGTCTCTTGGTAGATTTTATGAGATTGCAGATTCCTAGAACTATCTTCATAGTGCACAAGTTACCTGCTAGCCCAGCCTTCTACTTCAGGGTTCAGTGTAGAGCAAGGGAAGTCTGCAAGGAACAAAAGGCCTGCAGAAAAACAGCATGGTCCCTGTAACTCTGCAGAACAGAAATGTCAGAGAGGAACTTCGATCTCCCTGCCCCCACCCCCCGCACCCCGTGGATGAATTTCCAAGGGAGAGATGATTAAATATCATCACCCTTCATGTGTTTATGTATTTTTTTTTCCTGACCAATTTCCATTCTCAGGCATGTTGCTCTAATGGAAAGAGTTTGTTGTTGTTGTGTTTTTGTTATTATGGTGTTAGGAGTTAAGCTTAGGGCTCCATACACAGGCAATTACTCAGCAACGTATATTCCCAGTACTGATGGCTTTTCTCTTAGGTTTGCTGATGTCTAAGATCATACAATATCTATATTGGTGTTCACACTATGAAATACAAACATATTTCTTATTCTGCCAACCCAACAAACATTTTCATTCTGTCATGTTTATAGTTTTTCTGAGTATGACTATTTTTGATAATCATATTTGTTTGAGAAAGATAAAAGATTGTGGCTAAAGATAAAAATAATAAACACAAGGCACCAGGAAATATTCATTTTATAATTTGTTCATTTCTCTCAATGTCCTTATAGTTGCTAGATCTTAAGTAAAATCTAGAGGTATAAAATGTCAAGGAAAAAAAGAAAGTTCTTGATAAAAGGTGACCATTTGGAGGGCATGGTGACACATACTCCTGTATCCTAGCACTGAGTGGTAAAGGCAGGAGGATCCGTAGTTCAAGACCATCTTCAGCTAAATAGCAAGTTTAAAGCCAGCCTGGGACATGAGACCATATTTATAAATACATACATACATGAACAAAGAAACAAACAATCAAACAAACAAACAAACATAAATAAAATTATGGTCATTACAGAAAGATGTTTTGTTTATTCCTTTTTAGGTTTATTCTCATGGTTTACAACATCTGAATTCTTTCTTCTCTTCCCCCAGGATTAACTTCCATGGGCTATCAATCCCAGGATACACAAAGTTATTGTCTTTAGTTACAGATTTACAAGTGAAAATTTATTTCCTCATTTAAATTGACTTATGATCCTAAAATCAATACTTGTGGGTTTATAGTTGTTTACGGGCAACAAAACTATCAAGTGCCTGTTCCCACTGAGAGGAAGGAAGCATGTCTGCCTTCCTGGCTAGCTCTCATACTGGGACTTTTCCTCTGTGGTGGGTTTTTGCCTCTTCATACCTTTCCTTACTGATGTCACTGTTTACAGTGACCCAAAGCACACTGCTGAAGTGTCATAAATGCCCCCCAGTGCAGGAAGGCTGGGATGTGCCTTAAAGAGAGAGCACATGTCAGAAAAGTGTATTCAGATATGGATTATAGGGCTGGGTTGTGTGTGTGTGTGTTTTGCTCATTGTATGTGTGTATGTATGCATGCATGTGTGTGATTTGTTGTGTGTGTGTAGTTTGTTGTGTGTGTGTATATATGTGTATATATGTGCATGTATGTATGTATTATGTGTATGTATATATGTGTGTATGTATGTATGTATGTGTGTATATATAGTATATATACATATGTATGTATGTGTGGATATGTGTATGTATGTGTGTACATGTGTATGTTATGTTTGATGTATACATATATGTATGTACATATGTATGTGTGTATGTGTGTGTATATATGTGTGTATGTATGTGTATATGTGTGTGTATGTATGTGTGTATATATGTGTATATGTGTGTATATGTATGCATGTATGTGTATATATGTGTATATGTATATATATGTATGCATGTATGTGTGTATATATGTGTATATGTGTGTATATGTATGCATGTATGTGTATGCATGTGTGTATATGTATGTATGCAGGTGTGTATGTATGTATGCATGTATGTATGTATTTAGTGTGTGTGTATGTATATGTATATGTCTGTGTGTGTATGTATGTATTTATGTGTGTGTATGTATGTATATGTGTATGTATGTGTGTATGTATATATGTGTGTATGTATGTATGTGTGTGTATGTATGTGTGTAGGTGTGTGTATATATGTGTGTATGTATGTGTATATGTGTGTGTATGTATGTGTGTATATATGTGTGTATGTGTATATATGTGTATATGTGTGTATATGTATGCATGTATGTGTGTATGTGTATATATGTGTATATGTATATATATGTGTGCATGTATATATATGTGTATATGTGTATATGTATGCATGTATGTGTATGCATGTGTGTATATGTATGTATGCAGGTGTGTATGTATGTATGTATGTGTGTATGCATGTATGTATGTATTTAGTGTGTGTGTATGTATATGTCTGTGTGTATGTATGTATTTATGTGTGTGTATGTATGTATATGTGTATGTATGTGTGTATGTATATATGTGTGTATGTATGTATGTGTGTGTATGTATGTGTGTAGGTGTGTGTATGTATGTGTGCCTGTTCAAACACAAGGAGCCATAAGAATATGGTTTCACTCTCCATGTCATTTTCTACAAATAGGATCTTCACTGAACCAGAAAATACCACCCATGTTCATTATTCTAGAGAGAGGACTGCTGGTCTTATCAGAGTTGCATGGATTACTGGAAATATTTCAGTCACTGCTTCAGGGTCTCCATTGCAAGGGCACAATGCAGATCTTTGGAAAATCTGCGAGAGTAGGGTCTAAGACAGACTGTGTCAGCCAAGGCCACTACACCAATCGCCCAGGAGATGTTAGAAATAAAACCCACAGAAACCTAGCACAGGACTAGGATTCACAGAGTGCTCTCTAACCGCTCAGCAGAGTGGTATGGCTGACAACCCTAAGCATGGCATCCTGATTGTCCATTGGCATCCTCGTGGCCATTCTTGGTTTTTTAAAAATGTAAGCCTTAAGAACATAATAACAGCTGCCGGGAGTGAGTACACACTCTTACCACCACCTTGGCAGGAGGTAGGTCATGGCGAGCTCTCATTTGCAGATGAGGAAAAGGAGGTGGGGGTGGGGCTCAAGACTTCAAGGTCCACCCAGCTAAGTGCCAGGCTGACCTCGGGCTGTGCAGGTAGGGTAATGACCACCTGCTGTATTCTCCACCAAGACTGTCAGAGGCTCCAGTGTGAGTCACCATTAACATCTGTCCTACGTACCATTCTCGGAGGTCCATCAGCTGAAGTTTGACATTGCCTGCCTAAATGACAAACTGTAATTCTTTGGCTCTTCTCGTATCTGGGTGAGGTGACAAATTCGAGGAGCTTCTAAAAATAGCTGGCAAATTCTAGGAGTTGCTAAAAATAGTGTAAGGGAACTCAGTCTTTCTAGAGAGGGGATCAGTCTGACCTTTCGCTTTGGGGCCCAACCCTCCTGAGGGTGACAATTTCACTGCTTCACATGACATTTGGTTTCCCTCGCATGTGGCTGGTTAGGATTACACTTACAGGAAGCCAAAGAGAGCCTCTGACCTCGTCCTGGGCTATTTCTCACTTTGTACTCTCTTTCTCTTCTCTCCCCCTTGACTTCCTGGTTCTGTGAGCATCTCGTCGAGGCACCGTCACTAGTAGCAAGCTCACTACTTACTGGGGAAGGCATGTGATGGGTTGGCAAAGGTATCCAGGTAGCAGAGCCTGACTTCTACCCACTGCCTCGGTCTCTGGTCTCTGTTTCCCCTTCAGTAAACCAGTCGCAGTTATTAGAGAGATATGCTCGCTGAAGAGATCATTTAATAACTCCATGTTACCTTGTTCTAATAGACACACACACACACACACACACACACACACACACCCTAGGCAACACACTTACCTCCTCAGGAGGTGTCCCAAGGAGTAAATTATCACTCATGGGTGCTTTGAGGCAGCCAGATAAAAGGCTTTCTCTAGAGAAGTGTTGAGCTGAGTGTCCTCAGCTCTCAACGCCCCTTGCTTGCCACTCTCCAACAAAAGCACTCTTCTGGGAGAGGAATGTGCTCATTCTGATGGGGCAGATGGATGCAAAACAGGACTAGCTTCCAGGACCGAGTCCACAATGCCCAGCCTGGGCTACCGGACCTTGCATTTTCAGCCAGGTCAGTGTGGCACAGAGGAGACACTGGGCCAAGGTAAAGCCAGGTGAGGGAGCAGAGGCACAACGATCTACACAAGACTACACAGGAGAGTGTGGAGAGCCACCCAGGAACCCCTTTCTCCTGGAGCCTATGTCCTTGTGCTTGTAAAGTGGGACAGACTAAAGCAAAGTTAGGTGGATTTGGACAGCAGGGAAATGGGTGTGGGTGTCCAAGCAGCAGGCGAGGAAAGCCATTCTTAAGGACCCTCTGACCCCCTTTGACCCCTCTGCCCTGCATGAACACTGTGTGTAGGCACTGCCCTGGTCCTTCTGGTGATCCTCTGGGTTTCTTCTCTGCTTCCAGGGAAGTCTCCAGCAAGATAGTCCCGGTCAGGTATGGGGGGCAGAGGGGGTACTGAGGGGCAAGCACCTCAACATGTTTGCTTTCCTAGTAGACTTAGCAGAGTTCCAAGAAGCTTCACTTCAGTTCAGCTTTCAGACGGAGAGGGAGATGGGGAGCATGGGCTTTAGAGCCAGGAAGACACTTTCTGAATCTTGGCTGTGTGTCTTCAGGCAAGCCTCTTATCCTCTCTGGGAAGGGGTGGCTCTGCTATAAACTGAGCTCCTGTGTTGACATAATTAAATGAGAGGGTATAATAGTGCCGGGCACACTGCATTCCCAGCTCATATCAGCTGTGCTGAGGTTAGAAGTAGTGAACTCTAGCTCCGAGAAGCAAGTTTTCTGCATTATTGTCAGGCCACATGAACTGAAGTATTCATGTTCCCATGAACACCCTTCCAGAGAAAGACGGCAGCTCTGGAGCCAGGGTGCTCAGCTTCCTCTCTGCTTAACCAGCGAGGCTCATGCCTCCCGCTCTGTCGGCCCACCCACTCTCGGAATTCCTCAGGCCGAAGCATCTCCTCATTAAAAAGAGTCACATCTCCCAGGAGTAGAGCAATGTCCCCACAGAGTGGGCAACTGTAGAGGTGGCCCACGGGCTGCTGTGAACTGAGAAAGGAACAGGGAGGGAGGGACAGAGGGACAGGACCAAAGGCTGGGCCCAAGCCTTAGAGTTCCATCGCAGCCTAGGCAGTATTATAAACACCTGTCGAGTTCTGATGTACTCTGAAGTCGCAATAAGCATCTGGCCACATCACGAACTTACTATTTGAAATAAGAGACCTCACAGTATCTCAGGCCGGGGCAGGAGGCCACAAGCCTAGGTCAAGGGAGTACACAGCTAGTGGTAAAGGTGTGAGAATCACCTCAGTTCACAGTAATGGAGGAGCTCTTGGGTCAGTCCTGAGGCAGAGGCTTGTCACCACAGTGGCTGTCCCCCACTCCTTCCATCCCTCAGTGCATGTTTAACCCAGCTACCCCCAGGCTTGCCACCCCCATCTTTGGGACCTAAATTAAATGGAGAGAATGTGAACCTTTGAAGACTGCCTTCCAATCTAGGAGAGATTTGTATGTTCAGAGAAGAGCAATACAAGACTTGAAGGCCAAGAACTATGGTGCATGTGTATAGAAACACCATGGTGAAAAGCATTAGTATGTATGCTAACTGCAATAATAATAATAATAATAATAATAATAATAATAATAATAATAATAATTAAAAGAGAAAAAATTCAATACACCACAGTTGCATGCTTGTACTGGATTTAAGAGAAAATAAAGCACAGCATCTCTGAAAGAAATCACTGTCATTGATTGAGCTGATCAGATCCCAGAGGAGAGCCAAGCTCCGTTCTGTCCTTCAATGGGCCAGCAGCCCAGCCACGGCAATCGGAAACCCACATAAATATTGGCGAGTTTGCATGTAGAAATGCAGAGCCACAACACTGGATTTTCTGATTACTTCCATGCTTTATTTCAGAAGATATCTTGAGAAAGCATTTCATTTTTGGAAAAGAAGCAAAACTCAAAGATCCACCTACCATTGCAAGTGAGCATGGTGGTTTTTTCAGTCTGTGAAGGTGTGAGTCTCCAAGGGTAAATTCTAAAGTGTCTCTGTCTCTATCTAATGCACTATGGAGTGTCAGGTTCCGGGATCCCAAGCCCCAAATGAACAAAGACACTTCTGCATGCCTGGCAGTGTCTTAGGCTGTGGGTCAGGTGTCCTCCTCCCCAGGGGCATGGAGTTGCCCCTAAAAACTATATGCTCGCCAGGCGGTGGTGGCACACGCCTTTAATCCCAGCTCTTGGGAGGCAGAGGCAGGTGGATTTCTGAGTTCGAGGCCAGCCTGGTCTACAGAGTGAGTTCAAGGACAGCCAGGGCTACACAGAGAAACCCTGTCTCGAAAAACCAAAACCAAAACCATAAAAAAAAACCCCTATATGCTCTGTTCCCACCCAGGCAGGGTGTTCAGCATGTCCTCATACACCCTCTAGGGTTGGTTGCAGCCACCACAAGTGTCACAGAACATTACTTAGCTTGGGTTCAGAAATGCTGAGGTAAACCCTGGCCCTATCACCAGATTGTAAATGCCTTGTGGGCCTTACACGGGCCCATAATGCCCCTGAGCTTCAGATTTCCAATCTGTAAATTAGGGAAAATGACACCTGCTGTCCTCATCCAAGTTAAGATGATGTCAAAGGGACAAACATTCGTAGAAGGATTTAGAAGGAAACAAAACAGCACAGCGTGTGAAAGGCCATTGTCACTAGTGTAAGGGGGGGTGCAACTGGGTGGAAAGTGGGGCTTCACCTCAAGCTCCATCCTGTCCTCATCCGGGCCAGCAGTAAGATCATCAAAATCAAGAGCTCACGTAAACATCAGTGAGCTTACTAACCAGGTGAATGGGAAACAGGCAGTTTCAGAGGCAGCTTTCGGTAAACGCTGGCCTGGTAGCCACAAAGATGAACACGAACAGGTGGGAGATGGGAGGGGAGGTTTCCTGGCCACTGCCCTTCTCCTTGGCCACTGACTCAGTGTGAAACAGCGCCTGCACAGAGGAGGAGGAGGGTTCTCATCCTAGTTCACGATTGAACGTGGTCACAGGCAGGGCCAAGGATGACTAACCTGCCTCCTCATCGTTAATAACAATAACACTTGGCATTTATCTAGTTCTTTGTGTTTTCAAAGCGTTTTACAGCCATTAATTACTTAACTAGCACTCACCACCAGCACTCTGCCTACCGTGCTGGGCGCTGAGCAGACAAGAGGCCTGCTCCTGGGGAATGGCAAAGCTAGAGAAAGTGAAGGCTGGGGCCAGATGAAGGGCTGCACTGCACAAGACAGTTACAAGGTAAGGCCGATAGTGTGCATGGGCACAGAGAAGGTGCCAAGCACATAAACAGGGTCATGGTCTGCCCTTGAACAAGAGGCTTTCAACTGTTGAGAGAGTAGGGGTGGTGCTTCATGGGGAACCGAGGAGTTCCCTAGAAATGAGCACATCGCCTCTTGTCTAGGAAGTCACACAAGAAATAGGTTGTAGAGCTAACTCAGAGGTGAAATGCTTGCCTACTATTCACAAAAGCTCTAAATTCAATCCCTAGGATGGAAGGAAAAGGAACTCACAAGTGCATTAGATGAAACTGGGCTGTCACTGCCTGGCTAACACGCAGTCTGATAACTGTCATACTTAGAGAACAGAAAGCCAAGTGTGAGCCCCAGAGTGACCAGGTTTCCTCATGAGCGAGCGTAACCTGTTTGAGAGTTCCTCCGCCGGAACTCGCAATGTAAGGCTTGGCTAATGACAGGGTGAGCATCTCGTATTGATCCCCAGACATTTTAGTAAATTAAATGACAGGTACCCAGAGAGGCA
The DNA here is from genome assembly GCA_036184795.1 of Tokudaia tokunoshimensis. NCBI lineage: Eukaryota > Metazoa > Chordata > Mammalia > Rodentia > Muridae > Tokudaia > Tokudaia tokunoshimensis. The sequence continues at coordinate 45,849,497 of BTHU01000021.1, read as the reverse complement.
AAAGACAGAAATGTGGCTACAGCTTCAGAAGTCTCATTCTGTCACAATGAGGTTCTAATATAGCCTGAGGGTCCTTAGGCTGCTCCAGAACTTTAGAGCCAGGAATCTTTGGCTGGCTGAGCCTTTCAGTCAGGGGAGCAAGTCACCTGACATTTGCCTTCCTTTAATTTGTCATCCTCCCCGGGGCCTTGAGCTGCCCTCTTGTCAGATCTCAGGAACTAAAAGCAAGGTGAAGGTTGGCTGGAATTTGGCTGGAAGAGTGAGGAATGATAATAATAATTAGCACATCCCAACTTCCACTTTGCACTATAAACAATAATTAATGTACCACAACAGCCCGATGAGGCACCTGAATCTGGATTATGAGCCTTAGTTTTCAGACAGGGAAACTGAGGCCAAGAGGTGAAGAGGCTTTTTAAAGGCCACACAAGGACTCGCTGTCACACATGAATTTAAAACGTAGGTAGTCTCCTTGTCTGAGGCTTCAGTTATCAGATATCAAAGACTTAAGCACAACAAAGTTATATGCACACACATCACAAAGATAAAAAATGATAGCTGGTATTGATATTGACGTTCCACTCTGTAGCCAACCCCTCTCCTACAACCACTGTGCAGCCTCTCGCCCAGGCACAAGCCATGGGCTCTCAGCATGCCCTCTACTTCCTTTTTTTCTTTTTCTATTTGACTGGGTCTTACTATCTGACTATCCTGGAACTTGCTCAGGCAAGACTGGCCTAGAACTCAGAGAACCACCTGCCTCTGCCTACCAAGTCCTGGGATCAAAAGTGTGCTCCATTACTCCAGCCTTATACTCTCTACTTAAGGGGAGGCGGTGGTAGCCTGAATTCTATTGTGGGTGTAACTGGCCTGTCTTTGGTGCCTTACTTTCTGGAGTTAGGTGAAGGGGTTGATAGGGTTAAGTGATTAAGTTCGCTCTATGCTAAGATAAAACTGTGTCCTCTGATCTTAGTCAGTGCTTTGGATTCTGCCTGACAGTTTCTGGAACATTGACAAACTTCCCTCATGTAGAACTCCAAATACTGCCTATCTTGAATTGTTCTACCCCCTACTCTCAGAGATAACAATCGATTCCAGCACTGAATAGAAGAAATGAGATTACCAAGCCATTCTCCAACCCTCCAGAAGATAACCCTTGGAATTCATGTCCTAAAAAGGATAAGCTTAACACTCTGGAGCCAGAGGCAGACTGATCTCTGAGTTTAGGGCCATTCTGCCCTGCACAGTGAGTTCCAAGCCAAGGCTACATACAGTGAGGCCATCTCTCAAAGATAGATAGATAGATAGATAGATAGATAGATAGATAGATAGATAGATAGATAGATAGATAGATAGATAGATAGATAGATAGTCAGAGAGACAGATAGATAGATAGATAGATAAATAGATGGATAAATGGATAGATGAATGGACAAATGGGCAGATGAATGGATAGATAGATAGATAGATAGATAGATAGATAGATAGATAGATAGATAGATAGATGATAGACAAAAATTAAAAAGGATAGCTTCATCCAAGCCTCTTTGGCCGTCAGTGAGAAAACTATTAAAAATAATTTGGACAGAAATTTCAAGGTAGCTTTAGGTGTCACCAAGTACTTGCAAGCAAGCACGACAAGATGTCTTTGGTATCTGAGTCTCTCCATCTCATGGCATTGTTTTCAGTCAAGGATCCTGGGAAGGGAGTGGATGGTGACCCCTTAAGTTCACCCAGACTTTTTCTGGTGGCTAACCCTTCTCTGTCTCCATGCGATGTAGAGTCAACCTTCCATAGAGGTATGGTTATGAAGTTCTACAAGCAACTGCGCTTGCCCCTGAACCCTACAACCCCTGAGACCACTTCAATAGGAGAGTTTTTCATGCTTCTTGTCTAGACAGAGGTTTTTGAGGTATGGGCTTGTTCGTGCAGGCAGGACATGGGTATGGACAGACCATGGAAGTCTCCCAAATCGGGGTGCTATTTGCAGAAGATGAGGGAAAGGATGCAAGGCCAGTGATAGCAATGGGTGTGCACACCTTACGTGGGAATAAAAAAGTCACCATTTTATCACCTACACTGCAGAAGATTCTTCCAAATGCTCTTCCCATCCCACAAGTAAGTCTACGTTTCAGCTCTGAATATTATCGCTAACTTTACCTTTGGGAGTAGAGATGAAAATGTGCCTCTCCTACTAGCCTGCATGTTTCAAATTCTCCACAATGCTTATGTTGATGACATTGAGGAGCTCATAAACCCTGAACAGAAAAGAACAGAGCGAGCATGCTCAGCAGGCAGGACTTTATTGTCAAAGACAGATGAGAAAAATGCACACATCCGACTCAGCTTGACTTGAATATCAGACTTGCCAATCACCTGTCCGTGCACTTCTATTCCATCCAGAAGCGCGTGAGTAGTACAAAGAACTTTTCGATTTAAAAACAAAGTCCCCAGGTCCACAGAGAATGAAGAGATTGACTAGTGAGCAGTTTGAGAACAGTGTAGCTAGAGGGATGTTGGGCAGTCTGAATACCCAGGTATGACGTCACCCAGAACAACAGTTGATAGATGCACTAATGTATCTGAAGGAAGTCTGCTGGGAGCTCAGCTCACTCACCATTAGCAATGCTCTGTGTCATCTGCACAGTCCTCTGTTCTCCAATCCTCAAAGGCCACCCTGTCCCTGGTAACCATGGTAACCATGAGATAACATCCACTGCTCTCCCTTCTCCTCTTGACTTCCAGGGACTCCCCAGGAGGAAGTCTTTGTTGTCCCAAAGCATCCTGCTTGTTCCTGCTGAACTCACTCCAGTCCCTCCTGGTTAGTATCCACCATCTGTCTGGACACTGCTATCTCTAAGTCACCTTAAAGCACAGTGAATACAGGTAGGGGTTAGGGAATATCTCCCGAAGGCTCCGCACATCCGGGGGATGAAGAGCAGAAAGAGATTTTTCAAGTAGATGTTACCTCACTTGGAGGCTGCTGGCCTTCTTCTGACTACCTCTCACCAGAGCACTGGCTGAAGACTGTGTGGCCAGGACAGACCATCATTCCTGAATGGTTGACTCAGAACTCTGGCCTAGTACATGATGTCAAGAAGGAGGAAGAAAGGGAAGAATAAAGAATAGAAGAGAGGAAGGGATGGAGGGGGAGGAAGGTAGGAACTGAGGGAGGAAAATAATCCTACATTAAAGGAGTTTCTTTAAAAACAAAAGGATGAATTATTGCCATGGCTAATTTATTTCATCATAAGAATTCAAAAATCCAAAATAGAAATCTAATCCTGTCAGGATCCAGTTCAACTTTTATAATAGAAAAAAAGTCTGTCGGCAATCTTGAAAATGATATTTTTGTCTTGACACTCTGGGATGAAGTCTATATAAGCATGGCTGTCAAATTGAAAGGTGTCCAAGCACGGGAAGACAGAATAAAGACCTCCACATGCTCTCCAGGAAGCAGCTCAGAGACAACACACCATGTCTGTGCTGGGAATAAGGGAGGTATAAAGCCACAGCTGATGGATCCTGGAGAGAGATGGTTTTCTTCAGTTTGGGAGGGAAGGGAGAACTGGTGGGTTTGACTGACCAGTTAGTGTTGAGAACCAAGTGATCTGTCAGCTCACAAGTGGCACTCATGAAGCACGGTGATGCTGCTGGACCAGAGCAGTGGCACACCTGTAATTCCAGTGCTTGGGACTTAGAGTCAGGACGATCAGGAGTTCAAGGTCATCTTTTACTACAGCAAATTCAAAACCATGCTGGATTACATGAGATCTTGTCTTAAAAATATAAAAATGATGATGGTGGTGGTGATGGTGGTGGTGGTGGTGGTGGTGGTGGTGGTGAGTGGTCTCTACACAACACCTCCAGGAAAACATTGGCAGGTTAAAGGGTATATTATGCAAATGTGATCACAAGGTCTTGAGTTATACAATATGGAACAAAACACCAATAAGAAAGGTCTTCAAAAATTCTGCCATCTTCAAACCTGCTCTGTGTTGTTCCAACTCAGTAGAAATTTGCAGCCTTTGCTGGAACTTACAGATATGCAGACTTACTTTATGACTCCATATTAAGAACCAGCTTTTACAATTAGAGTGACTACAAATGACAGGAGATGTTCAATACCCACAAGATGTCAAGGGTGTCCTGGCGAGAAACCTACAGGTGTGAGAAGTGGGAGGTGGCACAAAGCCATGTCAAAGTCAAGTCCTGTCCTGCCACAAGAGAATGAGTCGTGGTGGGGGTGAGGACAGGGAGGGAGAGGGTAGGAGGATGGGAGGGGGAAGGACAGAGAGAGAGGGGGAAGGAGGGTAGAGGAAGGGAAGGGGAGGAGGAGACAGAGAGGGAAAGGGAGAGAGGTGGGGGAGGGGAGGGGAAGGGAGAGATAGACAGACAGACAGACAGAGCCTAGTGGGGGAACAATATACCCAAGCAGTACATACAGGCACAGTGTTTAGACCCATAATATTTGGGGGGGGGGTTGTGTCTATGAATTGTTTTAAATTCTAAAAAAATAAAATAGGGTCTATAAAAGTCAATTAAATTTTAGCTAAAGAGAGAATTTAAATAATATGAATATTATTTTAATTTTATACATTTTAATATACAATAGTATATAGTACATAATATATAATATTAATATATAACATAATATAATATCAATGATAAATTAATTTGTTAATTTAATTAATAAATTTTGGCTAAAGAGAATTCATCAAAATTGTTGATGAAAGTCAGATTAATCTTCCAGTTGATATTCCTCCCATGGGAGGGTCTCACAGAGGCAGTGTTCCACAGGACCCTTGTTGTAATTGGGACCCCAGCTGCCTTCTTGCCCTTGGTACCCACAGAGATGTCTTTCTGGCTTAGCCCAGTTCCAACTGTGCACTGCTACAGCAGCCTTCTAATCCATTTGTCTCCCATTCATTGAATGGCTATGGGGATGACCAATGCCAATTCAAACGGAGAAGCCAGGCTGGGTGAACAAGCCTGTACTCCCAACTGAGGAAGAAGGCTCCCAAGTTCAAAGCCTCCATGGGCTGTGGAGTGAAGTCAAGATTAGCCTGAGTAACTTAATGAGGTCCTGTCCCAAAATAAGTAATTAAAATGTGGGTAGGAATATACCTCAGCGGTAAAACGTGTGCATAATATGTCTTGGTCCTTAACACCACAAAAATTAATGAATAAGTGAATAATGAATCACATTCTTCCCGTCAGAGCAAACAATTAGTGCTAGCAAACAAAAATGAACAAAAAATCCAAACAACCAGAAGATCTATCTGACCAAATGTGTTCTCTGTCTCCTTGTCACCTTGTATGACCACTGCCACATGTCTGAAGTGTGAGCACAGTCAGACCCCTTCCAGGCCTCACCCCAGTCGGCCGCACTGTGGGCCCTGACTGGTCCACCTTAGTGGCATTTATCCCTGCTGCATGGACTACCCTCATGACAGTCAGGAGCCACAATTCCAAACCCCCTGAGGGTGAGATGTCCTCATTCTGTCGTGTGGAAAACACAAGTAGCAAGTCTGGTCTACAGGAGGGAGTGGGAACCAACTGCTATCTATGGAGGAGCAGAGGTGGAGATGACCTTTGACCTTGAAGAACCAACTGTTATAGTGGTGACCTTTGGGGAAATGTCAGGGAAGAGCAAGAAAGGAAGCGACTTTGAGACCCTGGTCTGCCTTCCCAGCACCGTTTAGTTCACCTACATGTAGCCTTCATGTTGCTCTGTGATTGTATATCTTCACAATTGTGGTAAAGAATACATTATAGGGGCTGGAGAGTTGGCTCAGGCCCCTGTAGGGCACTACCCGCTCCGCTCTTCCAGAGGTCCTGAGTTCAATTCCAGCAACCACATGCAGACGTACATGTAGACAGAGCCGTCATAGGTAAATAAATAAAAGTTTTAAAAGAATACATTATATTCATCATTTTAAGAATAAGCATAAAGTAGGATTGAATTTGTAAGTGTAAAATTGAATGGTATCAAATATACTTACAATATTACAGAACCATAACACTGTCAAATTCAAAAGTTAAGTAATAACTTCTCTTCCCCTCTACCTACACTATTTTATTTTTGGTCTAAATGAATTTGCCTACTCTACATACCTGATGTACATGGAATCAGACAGTATCTGTCATTTTGTATGTGGGCCACTTCACTTAGCATAATGTTTGCAAGAAGATCTATCCACGTTGTTAAAAGTATTAGAATTTCATTTATTTTTATACGGATTATGGGTACCCCACATTTTGTCATCTGTTGATAGCCACATGGGCAGCTTCTATCTTTGCTGTTGCTATAAGCCATGGGATACAGATAAAGTCTCTCTGTTCAAATCTCCATCTTCAGTGTTTCTATGCCAAGAGTAGAATTCCTGGGTCAGATGGTGGTTCCAGGTCTAGCTCTTGAAGAAACTGTCAAACAGTTTGTAATCGTGATTCGATGGAAATGCTGATCAGCCGGCTCTCTGTGTTGGGATGGTTGAGCTGGGGGCAGAGACAAATAATTTGTGCTTCTTGATATTAGGCCAAAGGACATAGAAAACGCTGGGCCCAAGGCACTCTCTAACCCAAGTTAGGAAAAGCTGCCCAAACACTTTCCTTGTTGGGCGTTATCATGTGGACAGAAAACAGAAAACCACCAACAAATAGCAGAACTGTCCAGTGCTGCACCCAAGCACATAAGTATACCTCCGCAGCCAGCACCTAGGCCAAGGAAATGCTCTCATGAGGTACAACACTTGCCTAGCAGCAGCAGTTTGTACATTTGATATAAAATATATGAAAAGTAAAGTATATAGAGATTAAATAACAATAGCAGGAATGTCAAAGTTTTGTTTGCCTTAAAAAACAAGAGAGTGTGTGAGTCCTCTGAAAGTCAAGTCTGGTCACACCACTGTGTGACTACTCTCCCAAATTTGGCCTATCCTTTTCTTTCCACAGTTGTATTACAATATACACATGTTCCTAAGTATATTTCTCACGTTGGCATGTTTTGAAAACTTGTATAAGTAAAATTGTCCGTTTTGTATTTTCCCCATGACTTACTTTTGCTCACATGCCATTGTGATTTTGAGAGGTCCATCCCAAACTGAATAAACACAGTTCATGGTCACATCTGCGGGTGCTATTTTAAAAACCTTAAATATGCTTCCTATTCTTCGGAAGCTCAGACACTCTGGTTATTTCCTAAGAGATCATTCTAATTAGGCATCCTCCTCCTCATAGCAACTGGCTCTAAACTATTTAATAGTCAATTTTCCAACGCAAGAGGTTTAGCTTGCAGGTTGTGAGCAAGAGGAAGGCGGGCATCCTGCTCTGACGGGGCAATAAACACATGACTAGCTGTGAAGTCTAGACGCTTGATTCTTGTTAAAGACTGTTAAACAATAGACCCTCAAAGGATTAAAATGTCTACTGGAACCCATGATGGGGGAGGGGAAGGCTGAAGGCAGGAGCCAGCCCTGGAGGAGGAACTTGCCTCCCAGGAAGAGATTTCACACAGTTCTGACAACTTGTCAGACCACCTTGCAGGAGAGAGGCAGCCCAGACAAAGATGGGTCAGTGATGGGTGAGACCACACCTTGACCAGGACTGCTTAATTATGCATACCTGTATCTCTTCCAAGTGTGTGCGGCCTGGAAGGCAGCCTGCAGCCAAGGATAGCTACACCCGACACAAAACTGTAAACTTATTAAAATGGTAATGAGCTTTTCTGTTTTGTGTGGTTGGAAATGTCAGTGTCGCGCCCCAATTTCAAAAGATTGGACATAACTGACGCATATCCATTTCCCAAAGATAACTTGAGGGTCACTAGATTCCTATATTTTGCTCTTCTTCCCAGAGTTTCTGAGTTTTATTGATTTGTTTCTACAATAGGCATTCAGGTGGCAGAGAACCTGGCTTGTTGCAGCTGCCAGAGCCCAGCCTTTTTACCCTCATAACACCAGGAACAATCCCACTCTCTGCTCCGAGCTGATAGGATTGAGGTGCATCCAATCTAGCCCACTTTCTCTAAGAACTTTTAACCCTATCAACAGTAGTCTCCTTTTTTCTTTGATGTGCTTGTAATTTTATGTCAACTTCACACAAGCTAGAGCCATTTTTGAAGAGGAAATATCAACTGAGAAAATGCTTCACCAGATAAGCATACTCGTGGTGTGCTGTTTTATTTGATGGCTGATACAGAAGGGTCTAGCTCACGGTGAGCAGTACCAACCCTGGCCTGATGGTCCTAGGTGTTATAAGAAAATGGGCTCAGCAAGCCATGGAGAACAAGCCAGGAGGCAGCACACATCCATGCTCTCTGCCTCCAGGTTCCTGCCTTAGAAGTCCTGCCCTGACATCCCTCCATGATGGACTGTAAACTGGAGGATGAAATGAACCCTTGCTTCTGTAAATTCATGGTGTTTACGGCAACGATAGAAACCCTAAGATAACCAGTCCCATGGGAATCTAGGACCTGGGATTGGTTTCTCCTCTGCCCTATGTCTGGAGGGGAGTAGAGAGAGCTGGTGTATGCATGAGAGGAAGGACAGTAAGAACGCCAATCACTTTGGGGCTTGCTGGTTTCATTCTCCTTCTGTTGCTCACAATTGAAGTCCTGAACAAATCCGTGGCAGTTTGTTCTTTCCATCCATTCAGAACTGCAGAAATGCCCAGGGACACTGACTAGCTTGAGAATTTCAATTCAATTTCCACCTGACCAAGCAGAAGTAGGCAGACTCAACCCTGTTCAGTGAGCTGGGCTGTAAGCTACAGGAGTTAAACAGTGGGCGGAGCCTTGCCATCTTGAACTCCTGTGTTGGTTTAACAGCATGGGGAGCCGGTGTACCTCCATTGGTATTTTGACTAGTTCTTAGAGATGATAGAAGACTTTTACTCTTCTTAAAGTGAAGCAAAACAAAAAGTGCAGGGTAGTGGGCGTCCTGTGGGACACAATCATGAATGAATGGATTTTATAGGTGATCTGAAGATATTACTGAAACTCTTAATTTAGCAAATAGCTTCCTCTTCTGTCTTTGACCAGAGATTCCACAAGAACCAAAGGGCCTGTGACCAGTGAAAGGAGGGTATATATATATATATATATATATAGAGAGAGAGAGAGAGAGAGAGAGAGATGGCCATCTCACAAAAGGATGTTTTTAAAATCCTTGCCAATCTGTGTGGCTCCCCAGGATGTGGGATTTTTCTTTTCATTGTAGCCTCTCCTGAGTTCTGAAGCCAACAAAACTCTTGTTTTGGAGAGCCATCCTGCTTTGAGGTGTATTTTGAGGTGAGCAGTCCTCTGCCTTCTCTCTC